>ML779207.1:614054-657664 GCA_009831015.1 Picea engelmannii | reverse complement strand
CCTTGTGGGTTTTTCCAGGGTCGAAGTTAGACCGAATATCTTTGTGTCTATATTTTCTGAGTTTTGCATATTGCTGATATTTTATTTCTGCGTTGAAAACGATGTTCAGAATCCTCATGTTTCAGTTCTAAAATTTATTTTCTATTAAGTTTTTATATGTTGAAACACCAGGTTGTAGCTTATGCTGAAACACCAGGCTGTAGCATATGCTGAAACACCAGGCTGTAGTATATGTTGAAACATAGTGTTGAGTCATATGTTGAAACACCGCTGTGAGTATATGTTGAAACACCAGGTTGTAGTATATGTTGAAACACAGTGCTGAGTCATATGCTGAAACACCATTGTGAGTATATGCTGAAACACAAGGTTGTAACATATGCTAAAACAGTGCTAAAACTGAGTTTGGCAGTTAAATTTGACTGAAAAGACAGCGAGACTGAAACTGGGTTGGGATTTTGAAAAAATTAACAGCAACCCACGGAAATCCTCCAAAATAGGGTCTTTACAGAGGAAAACACAACTTCTTCTCTCAAGGAAAGTTCTTCTCCCTTCTTTCTTTAGGAATTCATGCCACTGACCTCTCTAAAGGCAACAGATAGGTTTACATCATTAACGATCATGAGGGTGACGAAAATAATGTGTAACATGGTTGTGTCCATATGTTTGCAGACATCGATCTGAAACCTCTTCAAGATATCAACTGCATACTTACCCTTCCCGAGGAAGATTTCCTGTGGTCTCTGCCAAACCTCCAAACCCATAAAGTAATGCATCATTTCAATGTCCTTCATCTCAAACTTAGCTAGCAAATCTTCTTTGCATCTTGTGATCAGCTTCTCTACACTTATAACAAAAAAGCCATCTTCATACAACAAAAAAAGCAGATCAATCCCAACAAATATCTAATATAGGTTAGAATTTTCTTCACGTTTAATGAAACCCATGCTCAACAAGTATCCACCAATCCTAGAGTACCATGCCCTCGATGCCTACTTAGGTCCACATAAGGATTTCTTAAGCTTTCAAGCATGCGACTCTTTCCTTTTTACCTCAAAGCCCTGTGGTTGCTCTGTGTACATTTCTTCCTTAATTATCCCATTAAATAAAGTTGTCTTCACATCCATCTAATGTATTCTCCATCCCATAAATGAAGATAAAGATATAATTTATCTGATGGAAGTGTACCTAGCGACTGGAGCGAATGTCTCCTCATAGTCCACTCCCTCTTTTTAAGAGAACCCTCTTGCCACAAACCTCACCTTGAACTTCTCGATTATGTTATTTGTAGCATGCTTGGTTTTGTAGAGCCACCTAGAAATTACTATTGACTTCCCCTCCAGTATTGGAACTATGTCCCAAACATCATTCTTCATGATCGAAGTCTAATCCTCCACCATGGAATCCTACCAAACATGTTGGTTTGTCACCACTAGAAGGCTTAGAATCTACGATGTTGATCATTAATGCCATGTAGTTTGGAAACTTCGTAGGAGGATTTATCTCCCTAAATGTTCTCATAGGAGTCTCAACATACTCATAATAATACTTCAAGGTTTGAGGAACCATCAAGGTCTCTTAACAAAACTTGAATGAGTTATTGTCTCATCCTCCTCTCTTGAAGGTTGTTGTCCTAAACTGGGTGGCTGTGGTTGCACTTTCCAACTAACCTTTTCCCTAAACTGGGTTTGTCTCGGGTGTACCTCAAAACCTTGAGGTTTCTCTATGTATACTTCTTCCTCAATTACTTCATTGAGAAAACTGGTCTTTACATCTGCTATCTTTGGAGAAATATGCTCTCTCTTGGTTATCTAATTGTTCTAGTGCTTCTTCTAGAATCATTCTATCTAGAAAATGTTATGGTGCTCGGGGGTGGATGCATGCTTATATGGTTGGGTGACAATATTGTGATATTTCTATGGTTAAACAAGCACATCGAATATTTTTACAAATACAGACTGGACAACCAAAAATGCAAAAATAACTCACTTCTAGCTTCACACTAGTGAATGCCTCCTCTAGTGTCTTGTGTGAGGACACTTGTTTTGGATGTAGAATTTTTGGTTGCATACTTATGCCCAAAGAAACATCAACAATTCCTCGTCATGAATCATGGCCTTATCTTCCCCTATGATGGATCAATTCTTTCTCTCTGCAACTCCATTCTATTGTGGGTTGTATGGAACAATCATATCCCTCTTGATCCATGCCTCCTTGCATAAACCCTCAAACTCCTAGGAGGTATACTCACCCTCATTTTTCAATCTCAAAAACTTGATATTCTTCCTTGTTTGGTTCTCAACAAGAGCTTTGAACTCTTGAAACCTGTTAAAGAATTCATCATTAGTATTTGTTAGAGACCTAACCTCCCTAACCCCTCATGTAGGTAGAATAATATATTTTCTATGTAATAAAGGTAGACATTAGATTATAAGGCCTATTGAATAATGTGAAAAATTATAATGTAAGAAGACTTAATAGAAGCTTATGCTTCTAGAAAGATCTTCCTTTAGAATCTTCTTTGGAAGACAAAATTGGTATAATATGAGTAGAAGGCATGAAAAAGACTTGTCTTGAGAATTATTGTAATAGAGCACTACTTTGTTGGAGGTTTCACCCTCGAAGAGGAAAGTGAACATTGTTTTCTATCAATAAAGGTATCATTTTTGGTGTTGTGGTTCTCTACATTCTGTGGTTCTCATGGAATTTGTTTTAATATTTTTGTTTTTTGCTTATTATAGTATATCTAGTACCCAACAAGTGGTATCAGAGAACTTTCCTCTGTAGAAAATATGGGAATGTTTTCCAGGGTAGAGACCTATATTGTCGGTGCTTTTAAAGCACAAATATATTTTGTTTAGCAAGTAAATCTGCGATGGGGAATACTACACGCAAGAAATATAGACGATTTTACAGGGTTACTTAGAAAAAAATGTTTCACCTTGTTGGAAACCTTTGTAACCCATGTTGGTACCCTTTTAGTAGTACTACATCAGACATAATCTATACATGACCATCACTCTCATGTACTGACTGGTATATTGGGAGTCCCCTAGATCTCCTGAAACCATCTCTAGATTAGTTGATTGGGTGCCTGATTTCTATAGTGACTCCAAGAAAAACACTTGGGAAGATACTCTCTAGTACCTGGGTAATCGAGTAGTATGACTACAGGTACGATCGAGCCTCCTTAGTTGGTGCGTTGAGATATTGGGCCGAGTACTATTGTTCGACCTTGCATGTATATTAGAGATTTATAGCACAGGGAAAACCCTTGTTTGTAGGAACCCTAAAAACCCTAACCCTTGGGAAAGGAATATAATAGAAAAATAAAATCAGAGATATATTGTCACGCAACCCTACCTCCTACATTCCATTTGCAACACTCCTACACATTTTTTCCTTTTAACAATTTGGGCAAGTTTTCATTGCAGTATTCTTCAGGCCGAAGTATAAATTTGCAGGAAAAAAAAATATAGTGGTCTCGTTGGCACCCTTATTCAAGACCTATCCCCTTGGATTTCTCTATTTTCCCTTATCGTCATGGTACTTATCATTTTTAATCCTTTTCTTTTCATGTCACCCAATCCCCTTCCCGACACCCATATTTGGAACCTACCCTATTGGATTTCTCTATTTTCTTTTATCATAGTGGTACCTATCATTTTTAATCCTTTTTTTTTGTGGACCCACCCACCCTTCCCAGCACCCTTATTTGACACTTATCCAATTGTATTCCTCTTTTCATCCTGATCATAGTGATATATATCACTTATCCCTCTTTTTTTATGTGGACTCACTTCCCCCCAGGAACCCCTCATTCCCAAATGGCCACAACCTGCAACCAAGAATGCCTTCGTCTACAAGTTGAATGAAAATAGAACATGGAGAACGTCGAGAGAATGACTTCTGAACTTGTTTCTGCCAATTCTAAATTGGAAACCTTTGAGGCCAAAATTAAGGGTTAATTGGTCTCTATCATCTTTGCTCTGAACCAATTGTTAAAAAAGTGTCAAGGATATACCTCCTCTAAACAACCTTCACACTATAAAGGTGAGGACTCTTCCCATAATATGGACTTTCATTCCAACTCCCTTCATCATGACCCACGTATTTCTAGAGTTGAGGTGAACAAATTTGATGGCTCAAGTCCCATAGGTTGGGTCACTTAAATGGAAAATTATTTCTCCTTGCATAGCATTGCTAATCAGTTGGTCAAAATTCATTATGGTGTCCTCTATCTGGATCCCAAATGTTGGCAATAGTGGTAATGGCGCACGAAGGCATGTCAAGGGTATGTTGCTTGGACACAGTTTGTTGCTGAGTTTTATGAACTCTTTGACACTGACACCCACTATTTAGGTTGTTTGACCAAGTTGAAACAATTTGGCTCATTGTTAGAATTTATATCCTCCTTTGAGAACTTGGATTTCAAAAAGGAGGGCATGACAGATGCCTTCTTTAGGGAATTCTTTATAAGTGGCCTCAATGATGACATTTTCACCCAGGTCCTTATGGATTTCCATCAAACTTGGTTGGAAGGTACTAAACAAGCCAAGGAATCCCAACATATTGTCTTTGTCCAAACCCAAAAACTGTCCTTTATTCCTCGCACTCGACTCACCAATCCTACCCCTCTTACCACTCCTCTCAAGATCTAAAAACTAATTTGGGCATAAATGTATGAAAGCCAACTCAAGGGTCTTTTCTATAATTGTGATGAAAAATATTTTTCGAGGCACAAGTGTAAGGAACATAAGCTTTTTCTGGCCCTTTTGGAGGATGTTTCTGATGAGGGGGACAAAGTTTCCCCGGTGTAATATCTACCCCCAACAGATGATCCTACTCCTCCCTCTAATCCACTAGAAATTGAATCGTTGATTTTCCTACATTCCCTCATTGGATTATTTACTCCCCAAACCCTCAAGATCATTGGCTACATTAAGATTAGGAAGGTCATAATCCTCATTAACAATGGCACCACCCATAACTTTATTCATCATCGCATTTCCTAGGAAATCAATTCCTATATCCATGTAGTCAACAATTTTCAAATCACGATTGCCAATGGTAGTTCCATGAAATGTGGTGGGCATTGTGAAAATGTGCGCCTACAAATTGGTCAGTACCACTTGAAATATCATATGTTTTATATCGAAATGGGTGGTTGTGACATTGTGTTTGGTGTTGAATGGTTATGCACTCTTATCCCCATACTCATGAGATTTAAAGACCTAACAATGCAATTCCAACAAGAGGGACAACAATATAAATTCCAAGGCATCACAACATATTCACCTGAGATCATCAATTCCCACTAAATGGAAAATATACTCAAAAACTATTAGTCTAGAATTATTCCCAAATCCATTCCATTCATGCTATTGAGACACCCTCTATGAACCATGACCTCCAATATATACTCTCCCGACATAAAACTATTTTAAACATTCCCCCTTCCCACGATGCCCATGATCATTCCATTCCTCTAGTACCTGATAGTCTTCCTCCCAATGTTCTCCCTTATCATCATCCCTTTGCCCAGAAAAATGAAATTCAGAAAAAAAAATTCAATAATTGTTAGAAGCATGTGTTATCCATCCTAACACCAGCCCCTATTCTTCTCCAGTAATCAAGGTACTCAAGAAATAAGGAATTTAGTGCATGTGTCCTAATTTTCGTGCTCTCAACAAACTCACAATAAAAGACAAATTTCCCATTCCTATTATTGATGACCTTTTGGATGAATTGAGTGGTGCCCAATACTTTACAAAACTTTATCTCTATTCTAGCTACTGCCAAATATGCATGAAACATGAGGACATCCCCAATACTACCTTTATAACCCATGAGGTTCACCATGAGCTCTTGGTCATGCCCTTTGGTCTATGTAATTCACCCTCCACTTTCCAAAGTCTCATGAATCATGTATTTTTCCATTTCCTCCGTCATTTTGTCTTAGTTTTCTTTAATGATATTCTCATCTATAGTAAAACTTGGCAAGACCATCTAGCTCATATGGATCAAGTTCTCCATCTATTGTCTCAGCACAAAAGTTTTATCAAACAATCTAAATGTGTTTTTGGCGCCTCTGAACTTGAGTATATAGGTCATATTGTTAACAAGGATGGTGTAAGGGTGGATTCTAAAAACATTGAAGCTATGAAGGATTGGCCTCACCCTAAAAACCTTGAAATATTGTGTGGGTTATTGGTTTTAACATGCTATTATAACAAGTGTGTGTAGAATTATGGAAAAAATGTCTCTCCTCTCACTGCTCTCCTTAAAAATAATTCTTTAAATTGGACTCCAGCAACTAACTAGTAATTACATGCCTTGAAAGAGGCTATGTGCACTACTCCTATCTTGGCACTACTCGAATTCACCAAGAATTTTGTCCTGGAATGTGATGTGTCAGGAAAATACATTGGAGCAGTCCTCATGGAAGATGGTTGACCTTTTTCTTTCACTAGAAAACAACTCTCAGAGAGACATTTGGGCCAATCACCCTATGAAAAGGAAATTTTGGCTATTCTGCATGCAGTGGATCTATAGTGTCCTTATCTCTTGGGGAAATGCTTCCAAATTAAAATTAATTATCATAGCCTCAAGTATTTTCTATAACAAAGAATTTCCTCTCGGGAGAAAAACAAATGGGTGACTAAGCCCTTTGGCTATGATTATGAAATCATCTACAGAAACAGGAAGAAAAATGTGGTTGTTGATTCTCTTTCAAGGAATATGAAGAATAAGGGTCCCTTTCCTCCAATTCATTGTAGAAGACTAGCTTCAAGTTGTTCTCCAAGAATGGTTGCAAGACCCCAAACTTTTTATCATGATCCAACAATTGCAATAAGATCCTCAATCTTATCCAGGGTACTCTTGGCACAATGAAAAGATTTGCTATAAATGTCATTTGTATTTAAGAAAACAGTCAAACCTTAAATCCATATTGCTCTCTAAGTTGCATGCTTCACCTGCAGCTATGCATTCCAAGTTCACCAAAACCTATGAATGGGTCAAGCATTCTTTCTTCTAGGACAGTATGAAATGGGAAATCTACACCTTTGTGGTTGAATGTGATACATGTCAACACAATAAGGGAGAAACTGTCAAAGCTTCGGGCACACTCCAACTGCTCTTGATCCCCCCTGCTATTTGTAAGGATATTTCTATGGATTTCATTTTTGGATTACCTAAATTAGACAATAAATCAATCATCATGGTGGTAGTATATCGTCTTTTCAAATATGCTCATTTGTATACTCTACAACACTCATTCACCACATCCATAGTGGCTCAAATTTTTATGGATAATATATTCAAACTCTATGTTATGCCTCATTCTATTGTCTTTGACCGAGATCCATCTTTCACCAGCAATTTTGGCAAGAATTTTTTAGGCTCTAGGGACCTCAATTGAGTCTCAGCACCACCTATCATCCCCAGACTAATGGACAAACTAAAGTTGTCAACAAGTGTTTGAAAACATATTTGCGTTTTTTTACATCTAATATTAAAAATTAGTGGGCTTGGTGGTTACCCCTAACTGAATGGTGGTAGAACACATCCTACCATGCTACCACTTGTATGACCCATTTTGAAGTAGTCTATGGGAAACAACCACCATTGGTTCTCTCATACATTCCAGGTGTCTCCAAGGTTTAGGAGTTTGACAACAATATTACAGTTCATGAGTCCATTCTTCATACACTTAAAAAGAATTTGGCCATGGCTCAGAATCGCATGAAGCAATAAGCAGATAAGGGTAATTCAGAACGTCAATTTGTTGAAGGGAACCAGGTGATTCTTCGTCTGCAACCTTGTAAGTAGGCTACATTCAAAACTAAACAATATCAAAAACTTGTCCCCAAATGTTGTGGTCCTTATACAGTTCTCAATTGTGTGGGGTCTGTGGCCTACCAGTTAGATCTACCCAATCATTCTAAGCTCCATCTTGTTTTTCAAGTCTCATGTTTAAATAAAATGATTGGAACTAAGTGGCATAATCAAACTAGACTCCCTGAGTTGGATGAAGAAGGCTACATTTGGTTGCAGCCACAAACAATCTTGGACCAACGAGAACGTTACCTCCATCAGCGCACCATCAAGGAAGTATTAGTTTAGTGGAAAGATACAACTCCAGAAGATGTCCCCTGGGATCCGACTACCATTCTGCAACAATTTCTTCATCTCTAGCCTTCAGGACAAGGTTGTTCTTCAAGAGGGAGGGCATGTTAGGGACCTAACCTCCCTAACCCCTCATGTAGGTAGAATAATATATTTTTTATGTAATAAAGGCTGACAATAGTTTATAAGGCCTATTGGATAATGTGAACAAGTCTAATGTAAGAAGACTTAATAGAAGCTTTCGCTTCTAGAAAGATCTTCCTCTAGAATGTTCTTTAGAAGATAGAATTAGTATAAATATGAGTAGAAGGCATGAGAAAGACTTGTTTTGAAAATTATTGTAATATATAATTGCTTTGTTGGACGTTTCCCCCTCGAAGAGGCAAGTGAACAATGTTTTTTAACAATAAAGGTATCATTTTTGGTGTTGCAGTTCTCTACATTTTGTTGTTTCGTTGGTATTTTCTACGATATTTCTATTTTCTATTTATTATAATATATCTGATAGCTGACATTCTTTAGAAAGTAAATCCAATATTTTTTAGAGAAGTCATCAATGAAGGAAACATAGTACATGCTTCCTATGATTGATTTTGCTGACATCACTCAACAAACATTTGAATGCACCATATCTAGGATCCCCTTAGACCTATGTTCACTGCTTGGGAACACAACCTTGGATTGTTTTCCAAGTGTGCACCCTCTGCATACACCTTGATACTCAATACTGAAATATGGAATACCTGTGACTATCTCCCTCAAAATAGACAATGGTCTGTAATGCAAGATCTCCATCCTCTTGTGCCATAACTCGCACAAGTTGTGTGTGTTATGAATTAGGGGTCGAACAGGTTCACCTTGTAACCTTTACAAGTTGTCTTTCATAACCTCGATCACCTGAGTTGATTCTAGGTTAGACTCCTTTAGTTTGATAAGGACTTGGTTGTTCTTAAACTCTACTGCAAATCCCTTATCTTCCATAATCGAAACTTAAAACAAATACTTCTTTAGACCTAGAACAAGCACCACATCCTCAAAATCTAGAAAAATACCTTACTTGAGTTGGAAAGGAATGGTACCAACGACTCTGACTGGATACTTGGAACCATCACCAAGCTCAATATGAACTCTTGATATGTATTATCTTAGAATTGAAAATCACTCTCGTGTTGATGTTATTAGCACATATTCTTGCAGGGGAGTGTTTTCCCCTCGGTTTCGGCCCTTGGATTATCAAGTGTGAAGAATGGGGGCTTAAAAAACCCCAAAAATGTGTTTCAACCAAAGTCGGGGAGCGTTCTTCTAAGGCGCACACGTATCGGGACCAGGGAAAGTGCCACTTCAGGAATTTTGAATTTGAGAAAGGCACGAAGTAGATCTGGGACGTCCAACCTAAGGGATACGTGGCACGTGATTGACATTTCATCATTTCACGAGGTGCAGTGATCAAGGAATAGAGTTTTAAAACTCGTCAAATGTGAAATCGTGAAATGATCTGAGTCGTCCTTCTCAGTAGGACGTGTGGCACACGATTAATCATTCTGTGATTTCAGGGAATGGAGCAGTCAAAGGGCTCAGTCATGAGGACTCACGAAGCGTGAAATCATGAAATGATCAGGGTCATTTGATCAAATAGGGGCGTGTGTCAGATGATATGAGCGTCACGATTTCGCAACTTAGGGCTTTGAGCATGGAACACTTCACGAGCTCGTGAAACATGAAATCGCGATGCGCCTGAGAGTTGGTCTCATGGTATCAACGTCTGATCACATGGGAAGCAGGTCTGGAAAGAGGGGCTAGCACTCATCACTTAGCTAGTGTTTCATATTGTTAGGGAAAAGATCGTGGCCATCCATTTTGAAGCAAGTCTGATCGTTGATCAGAGTGGGCCATTTTGCAGAAGCAGGCATCGAGATTTTTTAAAGCAAGTGGAGTGAGAACCCCCAAAAGACAAAATCCCAAAATTTCATAGGGGATGCATAAGGTCGTGGGCCGAGGTCACATGGAGCGATGGATAGGAGTTGTGCCAAGAGCCAAAAGCACTCATTTTGGTTTCATCAGAAGATCTGCGTGGTTTCAAAATGCAGGGCTTGACTTGGAGGAGTCACTAGCGTCTCCTGGAGCATTCATGGGCATCAAGCTCCGTCCCAATCCCAATGCAGTTAATTAATATAAATGGGGGGAGGTAGTTGAAACCCCGTTTCACCTCGTAAATGGAAAGCATGGAAAGGCTAGTCGTGGAAGTAGACTGTCAACCCAAGGACCCTCTGTCAATGGATTTTCCTGCAAAGCCCATACCGATCTGAGATCATGTCTTACAGAAGAACGCAAGTACGGTCAGGTAGGGGAAGGTGAAGACTCCTAGCATTGAATGTAATGACCAGAGCACGTTTCTAAAGGGATCAGTTTCTCTGAGTATATATACTCAGTTTTCATATTTTTTAAAGGTCGAATGGTTGAGCTAGGCTCATTTCTATTGTAATATTTTTATGAAGAACGTTGGTTCTCTGGTTATGTATTTGTTTTTGAGACAACTTGATTAATCTAAGTCATCTTTCTTACTCCATCTTATTTTCCTCTGATACTAAGAGATTTCATGTTTGATTGATTTACATGGATTTTTGTAACTGTATTATGATAAATGTTTGGTTATAGTACTATTATGATTTCTTTCAGCTTCCTTGAAATTTGAATCCAAGATGACCTTGTGTTTAAGTTTTTCCTCCTTAGGCTGCTAGAAAATATGATGTTTATAGCGTACCTCTACACCTTTCTCACTAAATCTTAATCCTACTCACCCTTACTTCAACTTACTGACTAAAGTTGATTCAAGGCCTAAATAGCTGGTGCATGATAGTCTAGATTTATTAGTTATAATGTTGTTATCATGGAGTCCTCTCCATTTGATCACCTAAAACTCATTTACATTTAATGTATAAACTGATGGGTACTGGGCTTACCTTCAATGCAATATGAAGGTGACTTCTAGTGCTAACTTTTCTGGCACCATTGTCGAAGATGAATTGAAGATTTTCCCTGGGTAGAATAACAAAGCTTATTGATTCTGAGGGTGCATCAGAACTCAGTACATCAAAGATTGTAATTGTGCACCTGGCGACTCTACTGTGGAAACCCCACTATCTCAACTCCATTGTTTTAGTGTGGCTAATTATGGCTACACCTGGTAGCCCTTGGAGAACACAATGATCAGAGCTGGCCTTTGATGGTGAAAAAAGACCAGGCACACTCTTACTACATATATTTCACCTGCGAATCCATGGTTAAAGGATCAATTGGGAACCCCACTGGTTCAACATGGAAAATATCCTAGCTTGAAGGTTTGCTCCCTTCAATTTTTTTGTTGTTCTTGGTTTTCCCAATGTTGTTCCTTCTCCAGATGAATGGAATCATTATTTTCCAATATTTAGAGAGCGTAGAGAGGACAACTCTGCTCAACATCTCAGAGAGTTTCATCAACTCATGCACTAGTGGGAGATACATCATGAGGATGTATTAATGAATATGTTTGTGTTCTCATTAACATGGGATTCTCATGAGTGGTATCATTATTACCCCCAGCTAGCATCTCTTCCTTGGAAAAATTTCATGCATCTTTCAATGCTCATTGCCAGAAGTTTTTACCTCTGAGTTGATTTGTCATGGTTGTTGTGAGGGATATGACGGCCATGATCAAGATATGGTTGCATCTAATAAGGACCATGATATGGAACAAGATGATCTGGGTAAGATTATGGATATGGTAAAATCACTCATTGCCGACATAGAAAGGTTGGAGTCTGAAGACAGCGTTGAGGATTTTCCAGTCCTTGAGGCGGATGTTCTTGGCAGCCCTATCGATGATGATTGCATTGAATATTTCATGACTGTGGAGGCCTTGCATTCTGCTCTTGATGTACCTATTATACCAATATTTGATGATTATTCAGATGAGGAGAAACAGAGCCCCACATTGCAGTTTTCCCACCAGATGAGAAACTAGCCTGCATATGACAGCTACAAGTCAGATTCTGAGTTGGATATGCAGGATTTTCAAGAACACACTACAGAGCCCTATCCTCTATTTGTCAAAGAAAATCATCATGAGGAAATCAACCATCTCAGGCCTGCAGAAGACGTTGAGCAGCATGATGAAGAGCAGAGCTTTCCCGCGGGTCCGGATCATGATGATTATGAATTTGACCCTTGGGAGAGCCAAGAAGAAGAACCAGAAGAACCAGAGGAGCAACAAGAGGGGCAGTTTATCTCCTGTCCAGAACCTGTAAGCAAGAAGCCATCACCTGAGACCAGTCATCTTGCATCAGCTCCTCTTCCACATGTGCTTATCAGAAATAATTATCCACGTGTGAGAAGCTATGGAGAAGATTAGGCTTCTTGTTAAAAAAATTCCAGGATCTGCCACTCATTTTATGAGCCTATCAGCGAATACATGGAGTGGCATTTCCTTCATATCTTGGAGCTTCCCTATTTCTTCTCAACTTCATCCTTTGAAGGGGAGCTAGAGGGTGTAACCATTCTACTGTCACAGTTGCATCAGTTGCTAGTGATCACCGACGGAGTAAAGGAGCTTCCATTTAGGAAGTTACTTCATTGGCTATTGTGGAAATTTGCTTTCACCTAGAACCATGTATTAAAATCAATTAGTTTAGAACTTTACATAAATAAGCTCCTTGGAGCATGTGTGTTTTGTTTTGTTTTACTTATTGGCCTGTATTTTTCAGCAGTATGTTTTGGGGCTCGACTCCATAGCCCAACAGAGGGCAACTGGAACTGCAAAAGAAGATCTTAGAGCCTCGCAAGGAGGACTCTATCTCTCGTGGAGTCTAATGTTAGCACATATTCTTGTAGGGGATTGTTTTCCCTTCAGTTTCAGCCCTTGGATGACCAAGTGTGAATAAGTGTAAAGGGACCAAAAAATAGGTCTAGCTTCCCTAATTTCCGCTTCGCGTTGCGCTCCATCTTTGGCAAGCTATCAAAGTCCAAAAAATGGTCAAATATGACCAAGTATTCTTCAAAACTTGGTCAAGGGCCAACAAGCCCCCAACACTCACCTCTGACTCGTCCCGAGTCACTCCAGTCTAATCCATTCCACCTCGAATGCCTCGAGCTTGGCTCAAGATGCTTCGACCTGCTGCAGTCTGACAGCCTCTTGCTCAGTGAATTCCTATATCACTATGTCATTGAGCAGTCCTTCCAAGCGTTGTTCTGCAGTGATGACAACCTGTTCGAGTTTAGCTCCCTGGCTTTCAAGTTCAACGAACAGTTGGCATGCCTTTTCTTAGATTGGCTGAAGTTGTTGGGATACATCCATCACTTTACTTTGCAATGTATGTACCTGTTGTTGGGTTTTGCGTTGTTCTACGAACCTCTTCATTATTTCGACTGGGGTCAAAGTCTTTATTTGTGCCTATAGTGTGTTTGCATGTTGCTTTGCTTCTTGGAGTTGTGCCTCTAATGTCTGCAATTCTATATTCTCTGTGAGGGTTTCATAAGTCTAGGCACTTCTAGTGCTCAACTACTTGCATTCCAAGGCAAAGGTTTTTAATCATCCAACTGCGCTTCGAGCAGTGGCCTCCCTTAGATCTCTTATTTCTTGGGGAGTCTCGGGCATGGTGCAGAGGTTCAGATCTGTGATGTGTTGTTGGATTTCTGGATTACTTCTTCCAGTTGGGTCACCTGTTGTGGGAGACGGTCTTTCATCTTCACTTTTATGACCGTCAAAGAATAAAGTGCTTTGTGAACCCTTTCCTGTAATTCAAGTTGCTCTGCTAGCAACTATGCCTTTTCCTTGTCCCACTTTGCTTTCAAGGCAAGATTTTCCCATTCTATCTCACTCTGTTGTTCTAGAAGTTCTTTTTGTGCTTGCATCAAATCTTGGGTGGTTTGTGTTGTGTCTTCTTGGGCTCGTCGAGGGTGATCTTTGACTTGATCAGTGATCTGGTGTAGATGAGTGGGCTCATAGCCTATTCCTAATGTTCCTCTTATCAAGGGCATTGTAGAAACTGCTCGGCTGGACTGGAGTGACTGCTGCACTTCTTGGAGTTCTCCCTTGATTCAGTTGAATATCTCCTCCTAATTTGCTTATTTATTTTTTGCGAGCTCTAACGAAACATCATTCAACACAACAATTAAGAAGTCAAAGTCATATGGGGTAAGGGTATTTTTAAGTGTGGTTCGGGTGGCCTTAGATTTCTTTTGGAAGGAAGGTTTTGGTGGTGTAATCTTTCTTTTCATGGAGGGATCTTCCTCCTCTCTAGGTGGAGTAACCTTACCTCTATTTTTCTCAACTTATGTACCACCTAGTTCATCACCATCACCTCCCTGCGCAGGTGAGATTGAAGTAGTCTTCGTGGACATGCTAGGGACATATTCAACTTCATCATCTTTCTTAGTCTTGCTTGGCCCAGGTGCATCCAGCATAGCCTCAGGGCTTTCCTTGTCGGACATGTCTGCGGGGTTCGCTGCAACAAGGAGGTCCGCCAACCATTCCTTGGTAATCTCCTCCAAGTCATCTTCTGTCAACTTGTAGTAGGATTGGAGATTTTGTTTATGCTCATCACCATGCACTGTCATATAGGTGAAATGGCGGTCCGCATTGAATTTCATCAAAGGTCTAAACCTATGAAGTACGTTTGGGGTGATCCGCGGTGTAGACTGAATTGCATTCTTCAGTTGGTTG
The DNA here is from genome assembly GCA_009831015.1 of Picea engelmannii. Taxonomy (NCBI): domain Eukaryota; kingdom Viridiplantae; phylum Streptophyta; class Pinopsida; order Pinales; family Pinaceae; genus Picea; species Picea engelmannii. The sequence continues at coordinate 642,837 of ML779207.1, read as the reverse complement.
AAATAGGTGTGGAAGACAACATTGGACTACCACTTCTTGTTCATGTCACTGGAGTACCACAACGTACAGAACTTCGCGGTTAATGGTTCGAAAGGTTTGATCTCCAGAAAAGTCGCTCCCTCTGGAAATTCCCAAGCGATGGAAGCGATGAGTATGAGCAACCAACTAAAGTGGAACTCATACCCTTACTCTTGCGCTCCTCTGCAATCCAGCTCCAACTGGTTTACAAGATATTGTTCCCAATTCATCTGTAGTCCCTCGGCGCACTTCCCTGCGAGGTCAACTACGAATCCAGTCACCTGTGTTGGTCTGTTCTTACAAACTAATTTTCCCGTGATTAGCTGACAGGCAAGGCGCACTACGCCGCTCTGGATAGAGGATACCTTGTAGCCTCCCGTACCTTTCTCTATATCGCCATAAGTTTCTTTTATCCACTGTGCTAGTGCTCGGTCTAAGGTCTTTTCTGGGTAAAAGTCCTGTGGGTTAGGTCCTTGCATGCTAAGTCATGTGATCCGATTGATCAGAGTCTGATCCACAGTGATGCGGCAGTCAAACCATAATTATCCGTCGTGGTAGCAAGACAACAACAACTTGACACATGCATTGACTTCTTGGTGTCTACCGAAGTGAGGGATCTTCTTTATGTTGAGCAGTGTGGACTGCGCGAGGTTCTGGGTCCAGGACTGTGAGACAATCTTAGGATTTTTTCCTTTGGATTTGGTTAAGTACTTATGTGGAGATAACATGTTGTAGGTTTTGCGATATCCAAGGTTAAAATCATTAAATTTCAGTGCTGCGATCTTATCCTGGTCAGCACATACTGCGCGCACCCCTTTCAGAAGATACACGGTGATCAAGGTGTACTCAAAGTCTCTCGGTACACTGTCACGGTTAATCTTGCCACTCAAAGGTGGTATGTAAATCGACAGAATGTGTGGGATCAACTTAGCATTTTCAATACCCTCTCTGTGATTTGTTCTTGTCTCGGTTGTGGTTCGGGAAGGTCTTGCTCTACGAGCAGTGGAGGGAGAAGCTTGGACTCCTCATGTTGATGATGCTTGCACACCTACAGACATCCTTCTTTTTGACATGACTCTCTCAGCCATTAAGTCAATCAAAACTTCTTCAACTACTTTCTCAACAGCGTTGAGCTCGTCTGACATACAAGCTTGCATCCACTAGCTCAGGCATGAAAATGAATTCAAAGACTATGATGAACAGTGTGGGAACAAGGCAATGATCACAGGGTGAAGTAATCTCAAGTTTCGGGCTCAAATTCTCATTTAGAAAAAGTATTTTTGATGAGTGGTGCGACGAACTAAGTAGGGAAACCTAGCAATGGATAAGAGGTTGCATTAACTAATGTTTTGTCCATATGGCGTGGTCTAATGGTCTAGTGGTGAGAAGTAAAGGTGTTTCGACCCATTCGAAGTGGAATTCAAACGGTTATATTGGCTTCCAACGACTATATTTTTGTGCCATGGCGAAGTGCCATAAGTCGTTGTTTTGATATCCCGACGAAGCCCAATTCTTGTGATTTTTCCTTCTGCGACATTTCCTCTAGAGTCTTCTGTAACTCTCTGATTTTGGCCCTCTTCTTACTTAGATTCCTATCCTTTTTCCAAGTAATCTTCGTCTCGGTCATCCTTTTTCCATTTTGATTCTTATCTTCTCTTGACATAGTCACTTCATGCTACTTAGGTTCTTTCTTTAGATCCAAAGGTAATACTCCTTCATCATATGGATTAGGTATTTCGGTCTTCTATGGTTCCTCTAATTCTCTTATAACTTTGATACCCAAGTCCTTGGTGTTCAATGGCTTAGGTTTGTCCTCTTGTTCTTTCATCAAGTAGGAGATCCTTTTGAACATAAATTCCATGAGTTCTTGCTTCTTCTGTTCTAGAGCGTCCTTTTTTTTCTGTTCTCCAGATCTGGTCTTTTTCAATCCAGATCATGCATAACAAAGCTGGAAATGGGGCATGGTCCTCAATAAATTTAATAACTTTGAATTCTTCCTCTTTCGAAGTTACATGGGTACTCATAGCTATCTGGGTAATTTTGTCACATAGGGTTACCATTTTTCCTTTAAACAATCCGATGGTTACTAGTGAAGGGACCAGAGAAGGCCTTCCTAGGGTTTCCCAAGTGCTTTCTGTCATAATGTCCATCGGTGTTCCCTCATCCAGAGAACAGTCGATGTCGAAGTCTCCTATTCTTACTTTGATTTTCTCCTTTTCTTTGAATATCTCTGACAAACTGACATCCTTATGGTCATCTAGGGTTTCTTTTATTTTCAGTAACATGATCTCTAATTCTTTCTGGGGTTCTTCAATATTTTTAGTCTCTTGATCTCCTTTAGAATTTTCTTGTTCCATATTCATCTTTTCAAGTCTAGCAATAATTCTAGGGCAATCCAATACTTCATGGTCCATAGATCTACAACAGAGGTAGCTAGAGTTTCTCCCAAGGAAGTCCTTAGCAAGATGTCCTAGTCTTCTGCAATTGTAGCAAAGAGTTAATCCTCTCTTTCTCTTCAATGATCCCCAACTTTTTTTGTACTACATACTAGGATCACAAGGGCTAGCCTGCAAAAGTTTCTTTCTAGGGTCCTGCATCCATTGGTTAGTACAAAAACTCTTTCTATGCATAGTTATAACATATCTTTCACTATTCCTATCAAACCTATTCATATCAAACTTTATTTTATCTAACAATGCTCTAGTTTTTAAGCTGAGACAAAATTTATCAAGCATACCTAAATCTATATGTTAGAAGTAAAAAATTTCACTTATTTCCTTCCACGGGGCACAAAGCTTTTAGATCTAAAACTTGAACTATTCTTACCTTTACTAGAGGCTAGAGTTTACAGATCTTACCTCTTTTCTGTAGAAATTTCTACTTTTATCTTTCTTAGAGCACAAAGTATTCAGATCTCACTTATTTTCTTCAGTATCAACCTTTTTTCTTGCAGATCTGACCTCTTTCCTTCAGATCTGACCTTTCTTTCTGGGCACAAAGCTTCACAAGTCAAGTAGAATACTGCACACTAGGGCAATAGATCTATGCACAGAGCTTATTTCTCACAAAGCTTTTTCTTCTTTAGTTCCCAGCAATCACAGCTTCAGGTCCCGGCAACGGAACCATTTGTTGGCACAGGGGTAGACCCAAGGTTCAACACTCAAGAGCACACCAACAAAAACCTAACTACCGTCCCTTTCAGCGACACCTACGAAGCATATGAATTCTCACCCAAGGTAGAGGCAGGGGTGGTTGCAGGACTCATATGTCTGCAACCTTAGCTAGGACACAGATCTGTGATTATAGCACTTAGCAATAATCTAGCATGGTTTATCCATCAATATTCAACCCTTATAGCACTTCGTAGATAGCAAAGAGTATCACAGTGAGTACTTAGATCTAAGATAATTCAGCACTTAGCCACAACAAGATAGATCAGGTTTCGCAGATCAAGCACTGAGCATCTTACATATCAGATCTAACATTCATTCCTATCTCAGAAGAACAAAACATAACTAAATCTATTTAATCACATCAATCACTTAGCCAAGAAGGAGATAAACACATCAGGTTGAAGCACAAAGCACAATACACGAAGTTACTGTGGTTCACCCCCACGACGGGGCTACATCCACAAGATCTTCTTCTTTATTATCTCAGTCAAGCAGTTACATCACAGAGCTTCAATAATACTTGCTTTGCACAGGACAAAAGATATGCGCAGCTCGCTAGATCCTTCTTCCTTGCACCTCATCACAAAACAACTTGCGAGCTTCTTACAATCATGCACAGAGCATTTACAAGATACATCTGATCACACAGATCCAGTCCTAGCACTAAGCCATCAACTATACATCACATAGATGTACTACTCTCTCCCCTTTCTCCTCTTACATTGCCTAAGTATCTATTTATAGATTGCAAAAATGGGCCTAAACGTGGGTGAACCCACGGGTCGACATCCCTTTCCCATTAAATTAAGCCAAAACCCTTAAAGGGACCCAAAAATAGGTCTAGTTTCCCTAATTTCTGCTTCGCATTACGCTCCATCTTTGGCAAGCTGTTAAAATCCCAAAAACAGTAAAATATGACCAAGTATTCTTCAAAACTTGGTCAAGGTCCAACAGCCACTTCAGGAATTTTGAATTTGGGAAAGGCACGATTGAGATCTGGGCCGTCCAACCTAAGGGAAACATGGCATGCGATTGGCAATTTGTGATTTTGTGAGGTGGAGCGATCAAGGAACAAAGTTTAAAACTCGTAAAATGTGAAATCAAGAAATGATCTGAGCCATCCTTCTCAACAAGACGTGTGGCACACGATTAAGCATTTCGTGATTTCGAGGAATGGAGCAGTCAAAGGGATGATTTGCGAGGACTTGTGAAGCGCAAAATCATGAAATGATCAAGGTCTTCCGATCAAAGAGGGGCACGTGTCAGTTGATCTGAGCATCACGATTTCATGACTCAGGATTTTGAGCATGGACCACCTCACGAGCTCGCGACATGCGAAATCACGATGCACCTGAGAGTTGGGCTCATGGTCTCAGCATCTGATCACATGGGAAGCAGGTCTGGAAAGAGGGGCTAGCGCTCATCACTTAGCTGGAGTTTCATATTGTCGGGGAAAAGATCGTGGTCGTCCATTATGAAGCAAGTCCGATCGTCGATCAGAATAGGTCATTTCACAGAAGTGGGCATCAGGACTTTTGAAAGCAAGTGGAGTGAGAACCCTCGAAAGACAAAATCTCGAAATTTCATAGGGGATGCGTAAGGTCATGGCCCGAGGTCACATGGAGCAATGGATAGAAGTTGTGCCAAGAGCCAAAAGTGCTCGTTTTGGTTTCATCAGAAGATCTGTGTGGTTTCAAAACGATGGGCTTGACTTGGAGTAGTCACGAGCGTCTCCTGGAGAATTCATGGGCGTCAGACTCCGTCCAAATCCCAATGCAGTTAATTAATGGAAATGGGGGGAGGTATTTGAAACCTCGTTTCACCCCGTAAATGGAAAGCATGGAAAGGCCAACCGTGGAAGCAGATTTTCAACCCAAGGACCCTCTGTCAATAGATTTTCCTGCAAAGCCCATACCGATTCAAGATCGTGTTTCACAAAAGAATTCAAGTGCGGTCAAGTAGAGGAAGGCGAAGACGCCTAGCATTGAATGTAATGACCAGAGAACATTTTTGAAGGGAGAAGTTTCTCTAAGTATATATAATCCATTTTCATATTTTGTAAAGGTCAAATGGTTGAAATAGGCTCCCTGCTATTGTAATATTTTTCTGAAGAACATTGGTTCTCTGGTTATGTATTTGTTTTTGAGACAACTTGATTAATCTATGTCATCTTTCTTACTCCATCTTGTTTGCCTCCAATACTGAGAGAATTCATGTTTGATTGATTCAGATGGATTGTTGTAACTGTATTATGATAAATGTTTGGTTATAGTATTGTTATGATTTCTTTCAGCTTCCTTGAAATTTGAATCCAAGATGACCTTGTGTTTAAGTTTTTCCTCCTTAGGTTGCTAGAAAATATGATGTTCATAGCGGACCTCTACACCTTTCTCACTAAATATTCCTCCTACTCACCCTTACTTCAACTTACTGACTGAAGTTGATTCAAGGCCTCAATGGTTGGTGCATGCTAGTCCATATTTCTGACTTAAAACGTTATTATCATTGAGTCCTCTCCATTTGATCACCTAAAACTCATTTACATTTACTGTATAAACTGATGGGTACTAGGCTTACCTTCAATGCAATCTGAAGGTTAATTCTAGTGCTAACATATGTCATATGCCTAGATGCTCCATTGTCCACATACCAAGAGTTCCTTGGAACCATACTAGTAGAAAGGCAAGATACCATTGATAAGCCCTTCTCAAACTTGGAGGTAAACTCGTTCATCTAAGTTTTAGCTAAGGTTTCTACCTGATTCTACTCCAGCTGGTATTTACCCTTATTCTTCTATGGGCACTATGATGCATAACAGTCATGCTTATGACATATGAAGCACTTGATTTTACTCAAATCCTTCTTATCTGACTGTGAGGTTGAATCCTCACTATTTCCCTTACCCTTGTTGGGTCCTTTACCTTTCCCCTTTTTTGTTTGACTAGTTAGGGCTAGGTTGTCGCCACCATCCTTCTTGCCAACCTTTGACTCCATCTAAATCTCCTCTTGGATGCAATCATCCCAAAACCTCTCAAATTTAGGAAGTTCGTCATGAGAAAAAATACCCTTTACTAATGGTTCCCATGAAGTTGGGAATCCATTCAATGCCATGTTCATTAGCTTTGCATCTGAAATCTTCTCCCCAATTAATGCAAGTTGATCATGAATAGTCATGATCTTCATCGGGTAACTAGTGACTGAATCTAATCTAGTCATCTCTATAGATCTAAGTTTGTTTAGCAACATCATCTTCCTTTTTATGTTCTCACTCTAGTAGAGGCTAATTGGGGCATCAAACATCTCCTTTGTCGTTGTCGTCTCTAATATGTGAGGAATTAGATGATCCTTCACGACATCCAAAATCATTTGCTTAGCCTTCACTTCTTGTTTCTTGTGGCCTGTCAATTCTTGTAGATATGAAGGCACAACATCCTTGATGATATCACATAGATCATTTTATTCCAATAGCAATATTATCCTAACTTTCTAGAGAAATAAGTTGGAGGCACCATCCAATATGTCTTCAAATATTAGGTTAGTAGCTCCCATCTTTGAGATCAACTGCACAAACTTCCCAGATTTGAAACTAAAACAAAAATATGCCCTGCAAGAGTGTTGAGTCCTTCAAAAAACAATAATGAAACCCTCTAATTGTTGGTCCTTGTTTCTAGCAGTTGATCTACTGTTGTAAACCTTTTAGGATCTCAATCAAATATGTGCTCTAATACCATGTATATTTTTCATAGCCCTAGGTTAAAAAAGTAGTTATGATCTCAATCAAACAAGTAGATTGTTGAATTTAATTACTGCAGAAATAAATTTCATACCATATAAGTAATCACACAATAGTTGAAAAATTAGCAATGGAATCATAAATGAATAACATGCATGCACAATGATTTTCTCCTTCAAATCAACTTATCATTCCAATGATCAAATATTACAAGGTATCTCCACAGTCTATTGTAACTTAGTAGTTGTATGGTAAACAAAACACTACATAATAGAGAAGTATAACCTGTTGAAATAAAAGTATGGCTCTTTGGAAGAAAGAAGGAAACAACTATTGCTATACGACTGTAGGATGTTATTGTTTTACAAGTTCCCTCTTGTTGTTTGCTACAGTGGATTTGCACTTTCTCCTCTCAGATGCAGTCTCCTTCTTCTCTTGGTCTCTTCCTCTCTCAATTATATATTCCTCACACTCAAAGGTTACATTTATAGATTGTCCAACCACCTAATATAGAATCCCTATAGGATACAAAATCTAGAAACATAATCCAAATAGGATAAAAAATCTAGAATTCAAATGCAACACTACTATTGTTGTGGAGGAAGACAATTCCAATGTATCTTCTTGACTTGTGCACTACAAGACAAAAGTGTTGGAAAATAGGGTGGAACACAACATGAAACAAAGGATAGAGTTATGTAAATAATTGAAGAGGAACGAAAAAATTGTGAAGATACAGATGGTGTCTAAAGACATCGTTACAACATTTAAGAAAAGAGAATTATGATCAGAAATATCTTGATCTGCATGATCTATTGCACAATATTTGATTATGATAATCACCCAAGGGGTCTCCTTTTATATTATCAATATATAACAGACCTCCATAGAATCTGAAAGATCTTGTCCACATGTAACCGTTGGTTGTTAGAGTTGACTATGCCAAATCCACTTTGTTGATTCGACTCGACAATGATGCTCGACCTAGCCACCTACACATTCAACTCATAGTCGATTGTTGGGTTGTTCAATCTACCACCCGACTGTCTTAAACTATTGATCGATTGTCCAACAGACAAGCACGTCGACTACTCGACCAACTAGTGTGGTGTGTTGGTCGATCGTCCAACCGAATGTATCCAAATGGAAGTCAACCTCTCGACTGATTGAACCCAAGATATGTGTAATAAACAATTAAATCTTAATTTTCCAACACCCCCATCAACACACAGCTCTAGAATTTCAGGAGGTGAAATTATGTCACTAGGACACCCCCCATAATTCCAGCTTCTTGAAGCCCAAGCATCATGTGGAGCTTGACAAATCTAGATTCAACTAAAGGTTTGGTAAAGATATTAACAACTTGATATTCTATTCTGCAATATTCAAGAGACACAACATTCACATGAACCAATTGTTGGATTACTGAGAGGGGGGGTGAATCAGTAATAGCGTAATTATAATTTTTTTTCTTCAAATAATCCAAGTGTTATATCAATGTAGAATTATTATCTAATAATGAGCAATAAGAAATTAACAATCACACACATACATAGTACACCAGTGTTTTACATGGAAACCAAATCGAGAGAAAGTCACGCAATGTTTTTTCTTATATGTCTTGAAGAATTACATTCATTGAAAGCACCAACTTCCTTTGTTTTCTAGCTGCAACTGGAAGGAGGATCCAACCCCCTAGTTTCTCAGGCTACAACCTGAGGGAAGCTCCAACTCCCCAATTCTCTGGCTACAACCAGAAGAAGGCTACAACCCCCTATGTTCTCTAGGTACAACTGGAAGGTGTCTACAACCACCTATACTTGCCCCATCCAACCACCTTAAAGTAGAAGTAGAATGATGAAACCACTCACACTATCACTGTGAGATATACCATTGTAAACTTGAAACAATAAACCTGAACCATGCATCAAACATGCATTAACCTGCACCTCAACTTATACCATAAACAAGTGCATCAACCATGCACCAACCTGTACCATAAACAAGTTCATCAACCATGCACCAACCTGTACCAAACAATCTGTAATCAACATGTGCCATAAACAAGTGCAACCAACCATGTATCAAGTATGTACGAATCATGTGTCAACTATGCATCAACTATGACTCATCAATATGTACCAACATCATCAACTATACACCTCATGAATGTGTCAACTCATCAACTACTTGTCTGAACCCTGTACCCAACTTGTACCTCAACCAAAAGACCTCATCAATTTCATCATCCAAATATGATTTATAACTCTGTAATAGACCTGGTGTATATGAACACATACCTGCAAACCTTCCTTAACTTTAAACAACAAGAGACTAGCATTTACATCAAACTTTTATTTAGTCTCACATGACTAGTTTTGGATTAGTCAACAACCCTAACTTGAAATAATCGTAAATTTGTACCTGTAATGAATAAATATATGAAACTGATACAAAATTTCTTCATTGTGTTTTATGCAATTCCTCCAGGTATCACTACTTGGAACCTCTCAGAAAAGTAGTTATAGAAAAAATTGCATACCTTGTTGAATTATGGCTTATTCTAGAGAGCGACCTTATAGAGAGTGCCCCACACAGAATGTTTGTTGAATCAATATGAAGTTGTTACACAACATACTACATAATGTGCTCTAACCAACACATTTTTTCTTACTGAATTTGGATCCGTTATGAAGAAGTTATGACGTTTTTACCCGAAACACATGTTTTTGACTAGTTTCAAGACTACCCACAAACCCCATTTTCTACGGAGTGTAACTCCAAAAATAAAATGACCCACAAGCTGAAGTTTTTACCAAAGATACTTGGATATGTTTCCTTAATGGCATAGAAATTTTACGATCTGAATCATTCTATAAAAAACGTTATTGCAAAAATGGTGAGATGACCTGTAAATAACATACCTTAGAAAGCATCATCAAAAGAATTTATCCTTCCTTGAATTTCGGCCTTCTTTTCTTCACCTTCCCTCAGAAATCCAACTTAGATATCCTTTGGTTACCTTAGACACCTATAGGTATTTGATATCCTCAAGTGTGTCTAGAATGAGAGAGCCTTGCCTCTTGTTTATACTCTCTAAGTAGCTTCCTTAAAAACATCTTCTAGGTCACTTTGCCCACTTTCCTTATTTTAGGGTTAACCCACTTCTAATTTATCCATTAAATTTATTATTTAAATCATTTATTTTGTATTAACTTTGAATTATAGTACACTCATCAATTCACTTTATTATTTACCTTATAAAATCTCTTAAACCACTTTGACTACTTTAACCTTTTGGGGCTTCTAGATGACATAAGAGGGTCCTCCAACTTCGTACGCCCATAACTCTCAAATCGTGAGGAGTTATGTGACATTTCACATACCACTAGAAATGGAATGGCATGTACCATCCATATAGAATAGTATTACCTACAAATATATCAAAACTAATACCATTATCCATCAAACAAACTTGGGTCCATTACCCAAACCTGGGTTCTCCAACTTCTCATGGCCATAACTCTCTAACTGTGAGGAGTTATGTGACGTTACCACCATAAATGGCATGAAAAGCACTATCCATATAGGATAGTTTCAATTAAATTCATTGACCTTCATCTCATTATTCCACAAATAAGCATGGGTTCTCTAACTATAATTCTAGGATAACTATATCTGCAAAGCGTCTTCCCGTGAGGGCTTTCACCATAAGGGGACCACTTTGGAGTTCATCCATTTCTACTTATTATAAACCATGAAAAGACAATAACGAGTCATATTTACATCAAACAATATTAGTTCCATTACCCAACCTTTTTTCTACGGGGCTTTCTTCAAGGGTTGACATCAATGACAACCAACCTTAATCAACAATCTCCCCCTTTGGCATTGATGGAAACACTCTGATGCAATACTGAATTTAATCATATCACTCATGCTCCCCCTAGAACCATTCCTCTGTTCTTTGCATATGATAAATCTAATCCCCCTGGAACCATGCCTCTGTCCTCTGCATCTGATAAATCTCTCCCCCTTTGTCATCAATGGAAAAGGTATCTTTCCATCTGGGGTTGCTCCCCCTGACTGAACTGTCTTCTTATGGTGTTTCCTCATGTACATCTAAGACATATAAGATAAGCATTCAAAAGCATTCGTTTTGGAGTAGAAATAATTATAATTCTCTGGCGAAGATACTCAAAGGCTTCTCATGGAAGTGGTTTTGTAAAGATGTCTGCCACTTGTTCTTTTGTGCCCACATACTCAACTCTAATGTTCTTTTCTGCAACTTGTTCCCGTAAAAAGTGATACTTGATTGGAATGTGCTTTGTCTTGGAGTGCATCACCAGATTCTTTGAGATATTGATGGCGCTTGTATTATCACAATATATTGGAATGGGATCATCATACTCAACCTGTATATCTATCAGAGTTTGTTTCATCTAAAGAACTTGTGTACAACATGATGTTGCTGCAATGTATTATTCCTCAACTGTAGATAAGGATATTGATGATTGTTTCTTTCTTAGCCATGATACTAAACACTCACCCAAGTAGAATGTTGCTCCACTGGTGCTTCGTCGGTCATCAATACATCCTGCCCAATCTGCATCTGTGTAGGAAATAACTGATAGATCTTTTCCTTTTGGATACCATAATCCAAACTCTTATGTTCCTTTGAGATATCTGAAAATCCTCTTCACTGCTAATACATGTGATTCCTTTGGTGTTGCTTGAAATCGTGCCACATGTCCAACTGCCTTCATTACATCTGGTCTGGATGTTGTCACATATAGTAGGTTGCTAATCATTAACCTGTATTGCCTCTGATCTGTAGACTTTGAATCATCATCTTTGCTCAACTTGCAATTGGTTTGCATGAGAATGATAACTGGTTTGCAATCTTCCATACTGAACATTTTTAGCATTTCTCTGATATACTTGGTTTGAGAAATAAAAATTCATTCGTTTCTTTGGCGTATTTGAAGTCCCGGAAAGAAGGATAGTTCTCCAAGTAACGACATTTCAAATTCATTTTGCATAACTTTTGTAAATTTCTGGCTTAACCTGTCATTATCACTACCAAAAATAATATCATCAACATAAACTTCAATTAATAAAATATTACCTTGACTTAACTTGATGTAGAGGTTGTTGTCTGCACTTCCTTTTATGAACCCTGCCTGTTGTAGATACTTATCTAATCTAGAGTACCATGCTCTAGGAGCTTGTTTTAGACCATACAAACCCTTCTTTAATTTACACACATAATCTGTGTTTTCTAACAACTGAAATCCTTCTAGTTGTTCAATGTAGACTTCTTCTTCAAGTTCCCCATTCAGAAAAGTTGATTTTACATACATTTGATACATTTTAATATTTTTGGAGCATGCATAAACTAAAATAAAACAGATTTCTTCCATTCTGGCAACTGGGGCAAATGTCTATTCAAAGTTGATTCCTTCAACCTGTGCATATCCTTTACATACCAATCTATCTTTGTTCCTTGTAACATGTCCATATTCATTCAATTTACTCCTGAAGACCCACTTTGTGCCGATAACATTCTTATTCTTTGGTCTTGGAACCAGTTCCCAAGTGTCATTTTTCTCTATTTGATCCAATTCTTCATCCATGGCCTTATTCCAAGATTCATCCTTGTCAACTTCTTCAAAATAGTTTGGTTCAATTGTAGATAAGAGTGCTAGGTGTGTTTGTTCTAGTGAATGGATTCTTCTTCTAGTCTCAACTTTTGCATCTTTGTTTCCGATAATTTGATCTGAAGGATGATTCTTTTGTACCCGTTTACTGGGTGTCTTTGGAGACACTTGTTGTACTTGATCTTCTGCTTCTATCGGATTCTCTTCATATTCCTCTTCTACTTCTTCGTTGTTTCATTGATTTATTTTCTTCCTTTGATTCTGGTCTGCCTGTTTCATCAATTTTTACATTGATTCTTTCCACAACTCTGTTCAATCTTAGATTGTAACACTTGTATGATATCCTTATACTTGAGTAACCAAAAATTACTCCTTTGTCCACATGAGAGTCAAACTTTCTCATTCCGCCATCTTCTCTTTTGATATAGCATTTGCTTCCAACAACTCTGAAGTGCTTTACATTTGTTGGTCTTCCTTTCCATAGTTCGTAAGGAGTTTTGTCAATGTTGTTTCTGAGCATTACTCTGTTTTGAATGTGAATTGTTGTATGCATTTCTTGTGTCCAAAACATATCTATCAATTTCGAATCCATTAACATTGTTCGAGCCATTTCTTGTACTGTCATGTTCTTTCTTTCAACAACTCCATTCTGTTGAGGTGTCCTAGCAAAGGAGAATTGTCTTGTTATTCCATGATTGTTGCAGTAGTCCATAAATTCATTTGAGATGAACTCTCCTCCATTATCAGATCTCAAGCATTTGATTTTTGAATCCATTTCATTTTCAACCATTTTCTTGTAGATCTTGACGTTTTCAAAAGCTTCTGACTTATTCTTAAGAAAGCAAACTACAGTCATTCTTGTATAATCATCAACTAATAACATGAAGTATTTATCACATTTTAAGCCATTTGTTTTAGTTGGTCCAACTAGATCAGTATGCACAATTTTCAGTGGTCTTGTCGTTGAATATTCTTTTGATTTAAACCTGGTCTTTGTTTTCTTTCCTTGTTAACAATGTTTGCATAAAGTGTTGGTTGGTTTCTTGATCTGGGGCATTTCTTAAACTGCTTCTCTTTTGTTGAATTTGACAAGGTTATCAAAATGTATGTGCCCCATTCTTCTGTGCCATAGCCAACTTTCATCTTCATTTCCTAGACAACACTTTTCATTTCCAATTTCACTTAACACATATATGTTTCTTGAAGTTCTTGCAGCTGTAGCGACCAATTTCCCTGAACCTTCTTTTCTTATCTCACACTTTTGTGAATCGGAAGTAACTTTATGACCTTGTTCACATATTTGACTCACACTTAGAAGAATATGTTTCATATCTTCTACTAGTAGAACATTTTCTGTCTTTTCATTCTTGTTCCCAATTCAGAGTGTGCCTTTTCCAATGATTTTGGTTGAATCATCATTTCCGAAGGAGGAAATGACTGATCCATCTCTTTCCTTTCATAATGTAAGAAACTTGTCTCTATCACCTGTCATGTGTTTTGAACATCCACTGTCAACATACCAACTGTGTTTCTTCTGCTTAGTTGTTAGAGCAATTGTGCATTGTTCATTGTTATACTGGTCTTGCTTTCTTATTCGTGTCATTTTTTGAGGTTCTTGTTTGTGAATTGTTATTCTGTTGAGGTTCTTTAAGAATGATTTTCATTCTGCAATCTTTGGCCACGTGTCCAAAATCGTTACATTTGTAACATTCCACTTCAGTGCTCAAAGATTCAAACCTGTTGTAACTTCTTCTCTATGTTTCACTAGGTCTTCTTGAATAACCCCTTTGTGTATGACTCTCAAATTTGTTATTGTTCATGTTGTTAGCTCTGCAATTCACATCTTTATGTCCAAAATTATTACATGCATAACATAAACCAAAAAATATAGTTCGATGCCTACGAGTTGAATATCTTTTGAAATGAGGTGCTCTTATGAAACCTTCTTCTTCTTGAGGCCTATCTGTTTGTTGTTGATTCTGAAATATGAATATTCTTGGTGAAGGAGTGTCCCTGTAATATTCCTTGTATATCTTCATATCCCCTTTGATTGTTTCTACATAACTTTTTGGATAGGTTTCTTACTCTGTTGTTTTGTAGATTGATCCCTTTTCTGTCTGATTGTATCCAAGTCCGGACTTGTCAAGATGAGATTTTTTACTACTGATAATGTCATCCAGAACTTTTGAGCTATTCTACATATTTTTCTTTTGAATACCCTTTCTTAGTGCAACAATTTTTGCTTCCAAGTTTCCAATGATCCTGTCATTTTCTTCTAGATTTTCTTTGAGTGCTTCATCAATTCTTTTATCTTCTTATATTTGAACCTTCAATTTTGTGATCATTTGTTGTAGTTCTCGAGTATCCTTTTTCTTGTCTAGTTATACTTGTAGTTTCTTTTTTTTCTTCTTTTCTCTTTTGATAACTTCTATGGCACACATTAATTCTTCTCAATAGTCAACTTTTGCTTCTTCAATTTCTTCTTCGACTTCTTCATATTCTTCTTCAGCTTCTTCATATTTTTCTTCGGAGTCTTCTTTGTCAGAGTATTTTACTTCCATGAATAGAACTCTTCATGTCTCACTGTCACTGACTTCATCTTCATCTAATGATGAGATGTCTTCTTTGGTGCATAAGTTTTTCTTGAAAACTTTTTTTGTAGTTATTTTGTTTTTATATGTGTGTTTGTCTTTTGAGTAACCTTCATCATTTATCTTTTTCTTATGAGGACATTTGTTAGCAAAATGACCAATACCATCACAATTAAAACAAATTAAAGGAAGCTTACCTCTATACCTATCGTTGGTTCCCTTGTTCAGTGTTTTGACGAAGTTGGTCACTTCTTCATCATCTTCCGAGACGTCATTGTTGTTGCTATATTCTTCTTGTTCCTTTTTCTTTTGCTTTGATATTTTGGATGCTTTGAAGGATTCTTCTTTTACATCTGGATTTTCCTGTTCAGTTCTCATTTCATATGCTGTGAAGATTCCATGCAGTTCATCCATGCTTATTGATTTTAGATCCGATCTTTCTTCTAGTGCTGATATCTTAGGGTTAAATCTCGTAGGAAGAGATCTTAGTACCTTTTGAACAATTACAGATTCTTTGATTTCTTCTCCCAATCCTATGATTGAATTCATTGTTTCATTGACTCGTAAGAAGTAGGCTGCAATATTCTCATCTTCCTTCATTTTTAGTTGTTCGAACTGACCTTTGTCACTTTGAAGCTTTATTACTTTGACTTTTGTATCTCCTTCATAAATATTTCGAAGCTTGTCCAAATCTCTTTAGCAGATTTACAAAGTGCAACTTTGGTGAATACTGTATCATTGAGACCATTCAAAAGTGCATTTTTGGATTTGGAATTATTCTCACCGAGTTTCATTGCTTTGTCATTTGTTGGTGGAAATTTTGGTGTTGTGTATCTATCTACAATTGATTGTCAAACTTGAAATCCCTGTGCTTGTATATATGCCTTCATCCTTATGCTCCAAAAAGCATACTTTTTTCCATCAAACTGTGGTATTCCATTTTTATACAAGTTGGTACTCTCCACGATCTACCATTTAGTGGTTAAACTGATTTATGAAGGAACATGCTATGATTCCAATCGTTGGATTACTGAGAGGGGGGTGAATCAGTAATAATGTAATTATAATATTTTTTCTTCAAATAATCCAAGTGTTATATCAATGTAGAATTATTATCCAATAATGATCAATAATAAATGAACAATCACACACATACACAGTACACCAGTGTTTTACGTGGAAACCTAAATCGGGAGAAAACCATAGAATTTTTTTTCTTATATGTCTTGAAGAATTACATTAATTGGAAGCACCAACTTCCTTTGTTTTCCAGCTACAACTGGAAGGAGGCTCCAACCCCCTAGTTTCGTAGGCTACAACCTGAGGGAAGATCTTACTCCCCAATTATCTGGCTACAACTAGAAGGAGGCTACAACCCCCTATGTTCTCCGGCTACAACCGGAAGGTGGCTACAACCACCTATCCTTGCCCTGCCCAACTGCCCTGAAGTAGAAGTAGAATGATGGAGCCACTGTAACACTATCACTGTGAGATATACTATTGTAAACCTGTACCAATAAACCTGAACCATGCATCAACTAGTACCTCAACCTGTAATCAACCTGTACCATAAATAAGTGCATCAACCATGCACTAACATGTACCATAAACAAGTGCATCAACCATGCACCAAACTATACCATAAACAAGTGCATCAACCATGCACCAACCTGTACCAAACAATCTGTAATCAATCTGTACCATAAACAAGCGCAACCAACCATGTACCAAGTATGTACCAATCATGTGTCAACTACTCATCAACTATGACTCATCAATATGTACCAACATAATCAATTATACACCTCATGAATGTGCCAACTCATCAACTACTTGTCTCAACCATGTACCCAACTTGTACCTCAACCAAAAGCCCTCATCAATTTCATCATAAAAATATGATTTATAACTATGTAATAGACCTAGTGTATATGATCACATACCTTCAAACCTTCCTTAACTTTAAACAACAAGAGACTAGCATTTACATCAAACTTTTCTTTAGTCTCACATGACCAGTTTTGGATTAGTCAACAACTCTAACTTGAAATAATCATAACTTTGTACCTGTAATGAATAAAGATATGAAACTGATACATGATGTTCTTCGGTGTGTTTTATTCAATTTCTCCATGTGTCACTACTTGTAACCTCTTAGAAAAGTAGTTATAGCAAACATGACATACCTTGTTGAATTTTTGCTTATTCTAGAGAGCGACCTTATAGAGCATTCCCCGCATGGAATATTTGTTGAATAAATATGAAACTATTACACAGAATACTAAAGACTGTACTCTAACCAACACATTTTGTCTTACTGAATTTGGATCTTTTATGAAGAAGTTATGCCATTTTTACCCGAAACACATGTTTTTGACTAGTTTCAGGACTCGCCACAAACCCTATTTTCCAAGGAGTGTAACTCCAAAAATACAATGACCACAAGATGAATGTTTTACCAAAGATACTTGGATATGTTTCCTCAATGGCATAACAATTTCATGGTCTGAATCATTCTAGAAAAAAAATTATTGCGAAAATGGTGAGATGACCTGTAAATAACATACCTTAAAAAGCATCATCAAAAGAATTTATCCTTCCTTGAATTTCGGCCTTCTTTTCTTCACCTTCCCTCAAAAATTTGGCTTAGATATCCTTTGGTTATCTCAGAAACCTATAGGTATTCAATATGCTCAAGTGTGTCTAAAATGAGAGAGCCTTGCCTCTTATTTATACTCTCCAAGTAGCTTCCTTAAAAACATCGTCTATGTCACTTTGCGCACTTTCATTATTTTAGGGTTAACCCACTTCTAATTTCTCCATTAAATTTATTATTTAAATAATTTATTTTGTATTAAATTTGAATTATAGTACACACATCAATTCACTTTATTATTTACCTTCTAAAATCTCTTAAACCACTTTGACTACTTTGACCTTTTGGGGCTTTTAGATGACATAAGAGATTCCTCCAACTTCGTAAGGCCATAACTCTCAAACCGTGAGGAGTTATGTGGCGTTCCACATACCACCATAAATGGAATGACATGTACCATCCATATAAAATAGTATTACCTACAAATATATCAAAACGCATACCATTATCCATCAAACAAACTTGGGTCCATGACCCAAACCTGGGTTCTCCAACTTCTCATGGCCATAACTCTCTAATCGTGAGGATTTATGTGGCCTTCCACATACCACCAGAAATGGAATGACAAGAACTATCCATATAGGATAGTTTTAATGACAAATTCATTGATATTCATCTCATTATTCCACAAATAAGCATGGGTTCTCTAACCATACTTCTAGGATAACTCAATCTGCAAAGTGTCTTCCCGTGAAGGCTTTCACCATAAGGGGACCACTTTGGAGTTCATCCATTTATACTTATTATCAACCATGACAAGACAATAATGATTCATATTTACATCAAACAATCTTGGGTCCATTACCCAACCTTTGTGCTACGGGGCTTTCTTCAAGGGTTGCGTCAATGACAACCAACCTTAATCAACACCAATTGTCTCAAATAGTGAGCATGGAGCACCACATGCTTCGTCTTACTATGGGCAAAAGGATTGTCAGCAACCTCTCATTGATGTTCAGATTCGTTAAGATCCAAACAATAACCTCACGTGGATAACATATCCCCTTGCATTTGTATAGAGGTGGCACCTCTCTGTATGTTCTGAAAGATATATCTTGATACTTGAAATATTTAAATAGGGGATTACTTAAAAGAAACCTCAATCTTTATCGCTCAACAAAATACAAAATACTAAGTATTGAAAAATGATATATTCACTAAGAAAGTTCTTGAGAAGAGGACCAATAATCTTTCAAAGACTAAATTTCAATATACACTGAATATTTTATAAAAATAAAATAATCATTATATGAAAAACAATATAATTTTCACATCCATCACAATATCATAAATTTTGATCGCATTCATAAGAAGGAAAGAGACAAGTCCAAAATTGAGAGAACTTTAAAAGAGTATTCCATTCAAAATAAGGAGGAATATGATAGGTGCACTTCAATCATCTCATCCTCATAAACTTAGAGTTCGAGAAGTCATTGAAATTACACCCCAAATTAGTTCTCTTGGGAGTTCAAAAATAACATCATGTTTTCAATAAATAAAAATATAGCATTCATCCAAATGGAATGATATGGGGCCCCCGTGGACCATTAAAAAAAAGTGAAACAATTTTGAATATGAAAAGAAGAAAGAAGGAGACGATTAGAATTTGATTATGTTTTTCAATAACGACAAGACACAACTAGATGATTCTCGAATGAGAAGAGAAAAAGAATAAAGAATTATGAAAGGTGATAAGTTTACTCACTGTGATGGAGTTCTCTCTCTCTATCTACTAGTCGAGGTTCCTTTTGTATTCTCCTTTGTTGGGATTCCTTGATTGGTTGTAATTGTCTCTTCTTGATCTGGTTCAATTATTTTGATTAACCAATTTTCAATATAATCTCTCATAGGTGCAACGATTATTTCTTGCTTCTTATGTCAAATAAAAAACTTTACAGATCTCAAAAATCAATTGAGTATTTATGTAAAGTATCTTCAATGTCTTCTTTCTTGTTTACATAATTTACTAACCAACTTTCAATTTCTAACTCTGAATACTCGGTCAAACTATTGAATCTCTCAGCTGATGCAAACTTTAACAATTCCATTTTTTCTTCAAATTGTTCATTTGTCATAAATATAGAATTTAATATAAACTTTGAGTCTTCAACTTCTCTGGTTGTTCCAACTAGATCTAACTCAACTAATTTTAGATATTATTATCCATTTTTGACACTTAAAGTGTCACAATCAACCAAAATGTCTTTTAAACACTTTATTATTTTAATCCAGCATGTTTTTAGTCGCTTTACACGAACATGGGATGACAAGTCTTTTTTTTTTTTTTTTAACTCATTCATACTTGAAAATTTCATAAAACATATAGTGATATCCCTTTTATAGAACTCCTCATTATTTTCTAAATTATCTTTTAGGTACTGCCTCAAGTTCGTCATCCTTGATCCCAAAGAAATAAAATTATTTGTCAATTCCCCAAGTCTCGGATTAGAGACATTTTTTTCTTAATATTTTATCCAATATATCTTTTAAAAACAACAAATAAGCTTGATGTTCCTCTCAATATTGAACTAGTTTATGGTGTTCCATCAGAGCTTTTCCAGGGATACATTATAGAAATTGCACTGGTGAATAGGGGAGGTGGCATTACATGGTTCTCCAATTCTTTAATTCTATCTTGAAGTATGGTATTTTTCATTTTGTATTTCTCCAACTAACATATTAAGGCCTTCGTCTATAGATTCATGGATCTGTACAATTTTAGAAGGTGGAACCCCATTGAGATCAAATTATGAACTAGATTTTCCTTTAACTTTTTTATTTTTTGAATGAATTTTTTTAAGGACCAATTTTTTTGTACCCTTGTCGAACATAGCACTATGAAAAGTCAAGGACTCTTATTCAAAGAATATTAGTTCCTGTGTTTCCAACTCGGTTACAACTTCTCTACTTTCCTGAACTCTTTGTTCTTCATCAGGGAATTCTATATCTTCAATGTTTGCATTCAATTCCATGTCTTCAAGAGCAACTTCGTCTTCAAGTGAAACCTCGTTTACTCATTGCTGATTTGTTTTCCCTTTTCTCTTACCATTCATTGGAAGATTATGGGGTCTCTCTAGACTTCCATTAGGAGGGTTATGATCACCTCCATCACCAAAAATGTCAGTTGAAGATTTCTTTTACTCTTGAGTTGTAAGTTGAGGGTTTTATTTTGGTAGGTCGCTTCTTTGAGAAATGTTTTGAGATTGAGTACTCCCTTCATTTACAAGTCTTTCATGCTATCGATGTTGTTCAATGGTGCTAACAATAGTTTCAATGTATTCAATAGGAAATGCCTGAGGCTCCTGGCTATCATCTTCCTTTTCTCTGAATAAAAAAGTGAGGCTCCTAGTTATTGTCTTCCTCTTCTCCAAATAAAAAAGTATTTGCATGTGAGACACTGTAACCCACATAAATCATGTGGTTCATGAATAATTGGTTAGGGTCAAACCCTTTAATTTCATATTCCACCTTTAAATTATATTGATCAAATTGAATTGCATATTCATCAATGTTTGCAACATTCTTTAATGTTATTTTGCCAATTCTCCACGACAAGGGAGTAAATTGCATTTTCCTCCTTTCATGGAAAAAATTATCCCATAATTTGTATTGTTTGCACACTTTAATTAAAAATATCTTGTCTGGTACATAGTACGGGAGGTAAAAGGGCCTTTCTCCAGAACAATAAATCTTAATAATGTTGAAATGTTCCATCGTTTCGAAACTTCCCTTTTTATCCAAAAATTGTGTCACGTCTAAAGAAAGTCTTGATGTCTTGGATCCAAATATGAGTTTCTTAAAAGAAGAAAAAAAAAAATTTTGCACTTCGTAAAAATGATACATGGCCTTTTGCTTCCATAAGACAGGGTACCATGTATGAACTGGGTCAATTTTGCAATTGACTTGTTTGGCTAAATGCATTCCTTTGAAAACTTCACAGTATGTAATAACAAAGATTAAGTACAAAGACATGTAAAATTTCTTACTCTTTCTAAAATTTACCAGTTGAAAAGATAGCTCACCAGAAATAATCTTTGCCCAATCAAAAATTGGCTTCTTGTGAATAGAAAAATATATAATGTACAAAACCAAACAAGAAATGGTAGTCGTCGATTCTTGCCCAGCTACCTTAGCAAAGATCCATGCCATTTTTTGGTAGGGGTTTTTATCAGATTAACCTGGATAGTTGATAAATCTTTTGGAATTAGTGTCGAGTCTTCAAGATATTCCGCGAAAGCTCGAGTCCACCATTTCTTGCCTTCAAGAAATATTTGGCTTCATCCCCTTTGAAAGTCATTGTTGGTTCTGGAAGTTTAAACATTATTTTGAAGATCGAAGGAGTTAAATAAATTGAGGATTCTCATTGAATTCGAATAATCCTCTGGCTCTTATCAAACTTATCTATGCACCACGAAATTAATTATTTGTAGATAGAAACCTCTGGAACACAACCCGTTGAAGCAATCTCGGACGTCCAAATCTCATTGGAATTTATTTTCATAGGTTGCAATGATAAATAATACTTGTATGTTATTGACCACTAGAACCTCTGATTTTATCGTCCAAAAGAGTTTATGGTATCCCCACAGAACTGATCTCTCCTCCTAGTTGTCATGCTAAGTAAAGTTGATGGAATATTGTACACTTTTCTTTTTCAAAATGTATACCTCGAAACTCTTCTTTCTAAGGAAATATTAGTATGAATTAAATTTGAATTGTTAGAGAATTGTCTCGAGAAGGTCGCCATTAATAATGGTCTTTTAATCCTTTAACCACTTGTTATTTTTTGTAAGATTTGCATTGAATGTACTTTGGGAAGAGTGACAAGATGAAACATATATTATCGTGGGTGGCAGAGGAAGAAATATTTGAATCAACACAAGCCCGTGGACCCGCGAATCCGCGATGAAAAATTGAAATATGACTAAGTATAACACTGGATTGGTTAGATGTATGAGGGGAAAAAGATTTGAAGAGTTATGATATCACCCGAACCAATGAAGAAGTTCGAAAATCGACTAAGTATTGAAATATTAAGAGAAATAAAATATGAGAAAATGACTAAGTATCATGAATTGGTGGAACAAATTGGTCATGGTGATGATCAAGTGAATTTGTCAAGTGGCTTATAACTGCAGTGAACATTTGAAAAAATTATAAGTATGGTGCAAAATGAGGACAACAGAACATGGCAGTGTGTTTTGGAAACGAAGGAACTTCAGACTTGAATGAGAAAATGTGATGAACCTACGCGAAACTCAAAATAATTTAAGTATGGGTGTAAAATGGATACAGTGGAATACAACAATGCAATTTGGAGGAGGAGAAATTTTGTAACAAGAAATAAATTGATTCATGAACTCGCGACAAAACAAAAAAAATTCTAAGTGTGGGATATAAATATACAAGAGATTGTTTTATGAAGGACTTAGCACATTTTGGGATCAACACTTGTAGAGCACTCTGGTTATCATAGTATATTGTAGTCAAGGTTTGAACAGGAAGACCAAGCTCTCCCAAAAGTTGGAAAATCCAAACTGCTTTAGTACCTCCGTGAACGGTGCCATGATATTGTGTTTATGTAGTCAACAATGAGACTACCTTTTGTTTCTTACATGACCTCACCAAAGTTCTAGTGCTATAGTGAACCATATAGCCAGAAGTGGACTTCTGATCATCACCATCTCTAGTCCAATGCGAGTCAGTGAAGCTGACTAGTGAATCAAAAATTTGACAATACTTTATACCAAATTGAGTTGCACCTTTCAGATATAGAACTATTCATTTGACTATTTTCCAGTGGATTTATTTGGGGTCTTGCATGATCCGAGAAACCACACTAACAACAAAGGAAATGTCAAGTCGACTATGAGTAAGATAAATAATATTGTCGACAAATTGTCGATAAAGTGTAGCATCGATTAGGGGTCTTTGACATGTTTTAGTAAGATTTACTCCAGATTGAAAATGAGTAGCACAAGATTTGCAATCAACTATCTTAAAATGTGTCAACAGATCCATCCCATATTAGACTGATAAATGAAAAAACCATCACAAAGTGGTAATACTTAAAGATCCAAAAAATAATGTAGAGTACCAAGATCTGTCATATCAAAGGAGTCAACAAGTTGTTTCTTCAATCTAAATATGATAGCATTATTATTGTTAATAATGAGTAAGTCATATACATATGCAACAACAATAAAAGTGTCTCCATTGGTATGGAGAACATACAAGTTGTGATCAAATTCACACTATTTGAAACCAAGTCGAAGAAAGGAATTTTCAATATTAGCATACCAGGCTCAGGGAGCCTTCTTCAAACCATAAAGAAACTTCTTGAGTTGATAGACCAAGTTTGAATCCCTCACAAAACTAGGTGGTTTTTCCATGAAAATTTCTTCAAATAGGTATCCATGAAGAAAAACACTATCCATTTCCATATGATGAATTTGACATCCAAACCGAGAAACAAGGGAAAGAATCAGTCGAACATAGTTCATCTCTTCTATAGGTGAAAAGGTTTCAATGTAGTTGATGCCTTCTTGTTGAGAAAATCCCTTCACAACTAGGAATGCTTTATGTCGCTCAATAACACCTTGAGAGGTAAATTTGGTCATGTAGACCCATCAACATTTCACAATGTTTTGTCCTTGCGGTCAGGGAACCAAGTCCCAAGTATGATTCTTTGACAAGCAATCGATTTTAGTATTCATTTCCTACTCCCATTTAGGTCATCCTTCAACATCTAAGTAGGTAATAGGGTTATAGGTTTCAAGTACATGATTCAACAAGGCAACATTGACATGTTGCTTTTGACTTAGAGTCTGTCGTCAGCAGGAGGCATCTCCAACATCAGCTCCAACAACTTCAATTTTCCTGTCATCCCATCTAGGTAGACAAGAAACAGGTGAACTATGGTTCACTTTAGTACGTCGATCAAAAGTCGGAGAGGCTTCATTCAGTGGACCAGTCAAAACAAAGGATGACAGACTAGTCGACTCAGAGGTTAACGTTGTAGTTTAAATAAAGAGAAAGTTTGATTTTCCAGTCAAAGGATTGAAGAATGGAATAGGAGCACCAGTGTCAGGGAAAACATCAAAGGGATCATCATGCAACAATCCAAAATAGGCATTCAACAACTTGATCCCAGAAGACTTCTCATCAAACTATACATTACATCTCATAATGATTTTTCATTTGACTGGATCAAAGAGTCAATAGGTTTTTGACTCTTCAGAATAGTCCATCATGATGCAAGCATGACTCTTTGCATCCAAGCTCTTTCTGCAATCATCGAGAATGTGAGCCCAATAAACACATCCAAACACATGGAGGTGGCCAACTAAAGGATTCTTCACACACCGTCATTCAACTGGAGTCATAGAAGGAACAACTCAAGTTGAGATGCAATTGAGCAGATAATTTACACAATAGAACGCTTTAGCCCAGAAACAAGGAGATAGGTCCTTAGCCTGCAAAAGATAGCTAGCCATTTCAACTAATGTCTAATTTTTGTGTTCTACAACATCGTCATATTGAGGAGTGTGAGGAACCAACCGCTTCCAGACAATACCAAATCGAAGTAGGTATTCTTCAAAAGGTAGATTTACATACTCACCACCATCCTCTAATCTCAATCATTTGATGGTATGGCCACATTTCTTTTCAGCGAAGGCCCGAAACTCCTTGAACTTCTCAAAGACAAGGTTCTTATTCTTCAAAAAAAATACCCATGTGAAGTAAGAGAAATCATCAATGAAAGTCAAAATGTACCTTGCACCTGTCAGTGAAGGTAAATTGATGCAATAGACATCATTGTGAACCAATTCTAGTAGGATTTGTGCTCATCCCACGTTTCCAAAGTTGAATGGTGCTTGATGATGCTTCCCAAGTACATATCCTTTAAAAACTCTTTCAGGGGGAAACACCTTCGATAAACCAACAACCATATTTTGAGTTGTCAGTGCTTGCAGACTTCGGAAATGCATGTGTCTGAGTCATTCATGCAAAATTTGACTTATTTCATCAATGTGAGAAAAAAGTGCAGTTGGTTCGGGTTGAATTCGAGTCAAGTCACAAAACTTGTACAAATTGTTAGTCGAGTCAAGAAGCCTACTAGCAATAATCAACTTACCTTTCTTCAAATCATGAACATAGAACTAATCTTACCAAAATTACATAATCTTACCTATCTATGTCAACATTGAAACAAACAAAAGATTGGCATTGAGATTTGGCACATGATAGGCGTCGACAATCTTCTCATGTCAACAAGCAACATCACCCTGACCAACAACATCTAGAGAAAAATCATCAACAACGTAAAATTTACTGTCCTTAGATTTATTTTTTCTCGTGAACAAAGAGGCATCCTTAGCCATGTGATGGGTGCACCCAGAGTTGACTACCCATTCGTTCTGCGTTGAATGAGACAACAAGGCCTGAGAATTTCTGACTTGAAGGTGAAATTATTAGTGGGTCGGTGAACAACATACATGTCTCTTTCAATGCATTTAACTTTCTCCTCTAAGTCATCTCGCTTCTTATAGCAAGTTTTCTCCACATGTCTATTTTTTCCACAATATTGACATGTCTTCTTCTTTCGACTTCATTGTGGTGCATCTTCCTGTCTCGAACGTTTATGGTCATGGTATGTATGTTTCTTTATAGAGGTATCAAACCGTACTCTATCCCTGAGATTCATCTTGTCCTTTCCCTTGAGCAAGTGGTCCTGGTGTTTACCACCAAGCTTGCCTTCTTCAAGCAATCTATGTTAATCAGGGATCAAAAGGCCACAAAAAGATTCAAAGTTGTAATCCTTACCATCTTTCTTGCATGTTTTCGAGTTGGTGCGGAAAGTTGACATGAACAAGTTGAACGGTGTTCTTAAATTCACCAGGACCAACTCGATGAGTTGTACATCCTTATATTAATAGGTATTTTCACATTCCCCCAATTTCAACTCAAGTTCTTTGAAACACGCTAAATAGTCCTCCATTCTCTCAAAGGAATGAGGACCAAGAGAGATCAATTCTTTCTCCAACTACATGACTTGGCTCTCATCGACTCGATCAAATAAGGTTTTCAACTTCTTCCAGACTTGATGAGGATAGTCGATTCCATTGAGGTGAAAACAAATATCCTGTGAGATGTAGGTCATAATGAATCCTACAATCTCATCCTTTTTTCCATCAATAACAAACTTCGCCTGGTCATCTATTGGATCTGGAATCGCCACCTTTGTATACTGCCACAGCCCTTTTCTCTTCAATAGGGTTTCCATATTTGTTTCCCATATTGCATAATTTTATCTGTTCAAAACAACAAGATCAATATTTGAAGCCATCTTCAATATCTTGACAGATTGGTCTGTTTCAACAAGATCCAATCAACAAGCCACCGACCCAGAGTCAATCACACAACAAATTTGACTCAGCAAGGTTTGAAGATAACATGTCAAGGTTTTAAACCATAAGCTCTAATACCATGTTGGATATAGTTTATAGGGTTGAACACGCCATGAAACAGATGACACAGTTCTATAGATAATCGAAGAGGAACAAAAAATTCTGAAGATTCAAGTGGTGTCTAAAGACACCATTACAACACTTAAGCAAAGCGCACTATGATTAGAACATCACAGTGCATGTTGCACATCTTGATTCACATGATCTATTGCACAATCTTTGATTTTGAAAATGACATAAGGGGTCTGCTTTTATAGTCTCAAGATCTAACCAACTTCCATAGAATTCAAAAGATCTTGTCCGCATGTAACCGTTAGTTGTTAGAGTTGACTCTGCCAAATTCACTTTTGTTGGAATAATGATTCATTTATCATATTCTAGATGTAANAGTTAAAAGTTATATTTTAAAGTTGACTTAAGAAAGGAAAAGGATAAAGGAGTAAAAGATAACTCAACAGAAGAATATAAGATTAACCCTGGGAGTTAACCTAACTCAACAGAGAATTAGAAGGAAAAGTATAAGTAAGAGGTTGGGGCGCACCTATTACTCATTCTGGTTTTGGATTAGCATTCGCTATTGCTCTTGAGCATTCGGTTTGGGGGTTTTGCTATACAAACCCTTGTGAGAAACTAAGTGGTGAAATATCCACTCACCTTGTTCCGCAGCTTGGTCTCGGGGATGAAAGACTCCTCCAAACCATTCTAGTCTCAGCCCATCTCCATCTAGCGCTTCAAAAGGTAGCAGGTCGTACTGTTCTTGTGTTTCCAGCAAAGGTGCACCATCATCTAGAGGGAGGTTCGATCCAACTTATATTGAGGGCCTAGGGCCATTCCGACAGTTGGGTTTTGTTTGCAAGGGAAGGACCATCAGTTTGAGGGATTTTCTGGAGGGTTATCATCATTCTACATTTGTCTACAGATTGGGACGTCTTGGAGCCATAGGGGATGTCCTGTGATTCAGTACAACTCAGATCTAGGGAGATCTGCTTGAGATCTGAGTTTGAAACTTCTCCCACGGGATTCTCATAGACCGATCTATATTCTTGGAGAGTTGAGCATTTGGAGGCCTCCTTCATCAAGGTCGAACCAACTAGGGTTTCATTCATCCAGTGGGGTGCACCATTCAGTGGAGGAATTCAGATCTACAGGGTTTGAGAGTGGATTTGGAAATTTGAACATCTGGGTTGTCCTTACAGTTGCCCGATCTATCATTTGGCATATTTCTCAGGATGATTGGACACTTTTGGTAGCAGGGAAGAATTATTGAGGGCTTCAGCATTCTAGTAGGACGTGGCACTTTCCATCTTGAAGGTTGAGCATTAGTACGGCTCATATCTGCTTGATTCAGTCTTCATTGTATATCCATCCTTTGGAGGCTTATTTTGTATTGTCGGGAGCATTTTGTAGCAGCTCATATCTATTGCTTGTACGACCATCTGAGGTTTATGCCAGATCGGCCATCTATTGTATTGATCTTACATT
>ML779207.1:550899-603189 GCA_009831015.1 Picea engelmannii | reverse complement strand
CTCTCAGAATACAATATTCACCATCATCCATAGCCGCAATACATTTCCCTCATAAAAGAGGGTTGCCTTCTAGGGCAAAAAACCCTAACATAATCTCTACCATTAGATCTGCGACCTTATAATGAACGGTCCAGATTTACAATAAAATTACAATATACTTTTACAAGGCAATTTTTGCTTCGGGGGCTCGCTTGCCCCCAGACCCCCCAGCCGGGGGGATAGGCCCCCCGAACCCCGCAGAGGGGGTACCCCCCCTCTGCACTTCCCCGCATGGAAGAGTGTACATACTTCTGGGGTGTAAATACTTCATGGGGTATAAACACGGCTAAAAGCAAGGACCTCTGAATCAGGAAGATAATCAGGCTCCACAACCAACATTGTTTGTAGGGGAAGGACCATCAGTTTGAGGGCTTTTCTAGAGGGTTATCATCATTCTGCATTTGTCTGCAGATTGGGACGTCTTGGAGCCATAGGGGACGTCCTGTGATTTAGTAAAACTCAGATCTAGGGAGATATGCTTGAGATCTGAGTCTGAAACTTCTCCCACGAGATTCTCATAGCCCGATCTATATTCTTGGAGAGTTTCAGAGCATTTGGAGGCCTCCTTCATCAGGGCTAAACTAGCTAGGGTTTCAGTCATCTAGTGGGGTGCACCATTCAGTGGAGGAATTCAGATCTACAGGGTTTGAGAGTGGATTTGGAAATTTGGACATCTGGGTTGTCCTTACAGTTGCTCAATCTATCATTTGGCATATTTCTCAGGATGATTGGACACTTTTGGTAGCAGGGCAGAATTATTGAGGGCTTCAACATTCTAGCAAGACGTGGCACTTTCCAGCTTGGAGGTTGAGCATTAGTACGGCTCAGATCTGTTTGATTCAGTCTTCATTGTATATCCAGCCTTTGGAGGCTTATTTTGTATTGTCGAGAGCATTTTGTAGCAGCTCATATCTATTGCTTGTATGACCATCTGAGGTTTATACCAGATCGGCCATCTATTGTATTGATCTTACATTGCTCATAATAAAAAGGTCAGATCTTTGCTTGTGCTTCTACATCTTGAATATATTGTGATCTCCATGTGTTGATGAATCTTGTATGCACTTAATAACTCAATAAATTAGTAGTAGTTAGTGATTCCAAGAAAGAATTTTCCTTGGAATCATTACATTTTTAGTATTATTGTTATTTGTTATGTCTAGAAAGTATAATTAAGGTTAGGAAATATATTTGAGAGATTCATGGAGAGATTGTTGGGGAGATTGTTGAGAAATTGTAGGAGAATATGATTTATCGTAACATCTTCTCTCATTGTATTTATTCATGCTTTGGTAATGAGAAAGGTTGAGTTGAGTGTTCATTGTTATTGTATTTTTTGTTCCATTATTATGCCGGTGTATTTCTTCATTTGGTATTAGAGCAGTGGATAAGATTGTTGTCTTTTGTTGTAGCCTATGGATGATTGTAAATGTCAAATTGCACAGTCTCGTGAACATAACGTGAAGATTGGAGCATCCTGAATCGGTGCATGGACGAAGTTTGGCGCACGGTGTACGGTAGTGTACAAAGTTTACATCTTAAAAATTGAGTAAGAAAATTTTGCAAATTTCTTATTGGCATTCTTTTATCATCACCGGGATTGAGTTATGAGTTATGTATTTGGCACAAATCGTTTTTGTATTTGGGCAAGAACTAATTAAATTTGCGTGGAATTTTGAGTGATGAAATGCTAGCAAAAAAAGTTTGTGGTGTAATTATTCTTTTGGTGTGATATTCAGACCAGTGCACTTAGATGTCTGTGGATTGTTTTGGCATGTGTCTCATGCATCTGGTGTTTTTAAAATTGGTTATAAATAGGCATGAACTGTAATTTCTTTGATGCCTTTATCAATACAAAGGGGTCAAGGCATAGTCAACAAGATCTGATGGACTATGGTGTAAGAACATTTCCATGGATTGGTACATAATTATTGAAATATGACTGGACTGGTGTAAAGATGGGAGTGACTCTTATTAAATGAAGGTATGCACATATATTCATAATTATTAAAATGTATGTGGATTGGTGTAGATTGGAAGATTCTTATTATTAAATGGTGGAGAGGCTTTTTCCTTTTGTCTTTATAAAGAATGTAATGAGAGAGAATTAATGTTCTATGTTTATGAGAGAATAAATGTAAAAGAGATTATTTTAAATATCTTATTATTTTTTGGTGCAATTTTTTTTGTAAAGGATGTTTTTATAAACTAGCAAAAAGTAATATTTGTTAGTGAAGGGAGATATAAGAAGTGTTGATTGTAATCCTTTGGAAGAATTGAGCTTTTATCTCTTCATTGTACTCAAACATTAATAAAAGAATTAGTTTTTTGGTGGTGATTGAGTCCCGATTTTTTGGAGACATTGATTCTCGTCCTAGGAGAAGTGGGACACTTTGTGTTGCTTTTGCGTATTCTCTCTTATTCTCTCTCTCATTCTTATTTATTCTTCATGGCGACAGGAAATATTGTGTTTCCTAAACTTGTTGGGACAAATTATTTCTATTGGAGCAAACACATGCAACCTATATTCATCACTAAAGATTTATGGGAGCTTGTAATTGATGGATATAGTATGTCTTCTGCTGATGAATTCAAAACATTAAGTGATAATGACAAGAAAGATTTAAAGGAAATTATTAAGAAAGATAATGAAACACTTTCACTTATAGGGAGCGCAGTTGAAGAATCTATGTTTACAAGAATTAATGTTGCAGAATCATCTAAGCAAGCTTGGGATATTTTAAAGAATACATATGAAGGTGTGGTTGTAAATAAATTTAAAACACTAAGGAGAAATTTTGAAAATGCCAACATGCAAAGTAATGAATCTATTCATGATTACATCACAAAGATGAAAGATTTTGTTAATCAGATGAGGTCCTTAGGTGAAGATGTTCCAGAAAGGAGACTAATTGAGAAAATTTTAAGAAGTGTTTTGCCCAAGTTTCAGATGGTCACCACTAGTATTATGGTTTCCAAAGATTTAAATATAATGAATATTGATGAACTTAGTGGATTTTTGCTTAATGTTGAAGAAAATCAACCAACTGGAGAAGTGGATCATGCTTTTCCTACAAGGCATAGAGGAAGAGGAAGAGGTAGAAATCAATATCAGAATTAGAATTATAATAGAAATCCACAACAATCACAAAATTATCAAGGAATTTATTTTAGAGGAAGAGGGAAAAGCCCAAGTCCGTTTAGAGGAAGTTCAAAACAATTCAAAGGACGAAACATAGACAGTTTTTGTGGAAGAGGAAGAGGAAGAGAAAGATCTCAAGAACGACAAGGTCAACAGTGTCATTATAGTGATAAATATGGTCATCTTAAAAGAAATTGTTATGCAAAAATGAGAGATATGGAAAACAAAGGTGCTAATACAATTGTAGAAGAAACTAGGAATGAGAAGTTATTCATATCAAGTTTCATGGCACATAATGAAGAAAGTGAAGCATGGTATATTGATTCGGGATGTTCAACTCATATGACATCTCAAGAGGAGTTGTTTACTAGAATTAATGACAACTATTCTGGTAAAGTTGTAATTGGTGATGATAGAGTTTCAAAATTTAAAGGGAAAGGCAGAGTTGCAATTC
Organism: Picea engelmannii; assembly: GCA_009831015.1. Lineage (NCBI taxonomy): Eukaryota > Viridiplantae > Streptophyta > Pinopsida > Pinales > Pinaceae > Picea > Picea engelmannii. Next base: position 599,554 of record ML779207.1, on the reverse strand, counting down.
CAGCATTGCATGGAAAGAAGAAGTTTATTGATGACACATTGTTGACACCAACACTAAAGAAGAACCTACCTTTTGTAGGACAGATGATGGAGCATAACTATAAGTTAGTGTTTGATAACAAGGAATGTTTAATCATGGATAAGTTGAATCATAATGCAGTTGTGGCAACAAGAGAAATGACTGAAGATAGAATTTTCAAGCTTTCTTTTGATTCAAGTAATTCACAAAGTTTGAATGCAACAAAGAGATGAACAACAAGATTTGGCATTTAAGAATGAGACATTTAAATTTCCATAGTTTAGTGTTGCTTCGAAAATAGAATATGGCGAATGGTCTTCCTTATATCAAGAATGATGATGAAGTGTGTGAAGGATGTATTTTTGGGAAACAACACAAGGAAAGTTTCTCAAATAGAGCTTGGAAGGCTAGTGAACATCTAGCATTGGTGCATTCATATTTGTGTGGTCCAATGGAGACAATGTCTTTTGGAAAGGCTCGTTATTCTCTCACTTTCATTGATGATTTTTCAAGGAAGACTTGGGTGTATTTTTTGCATGAGAAATATGAAGTGTTTTGTCATTTTCTTGAGTTCAAGGCATTGGTCGAAAAACAAAGTGGTTTCAATATTCTCACCCTAAGAACAGATAATGGGGGAGAATACAGGTCAAATGAATTCTTGAATTATTGCAGGTAGAATGGTATAAAGTGAGAGTTTACCAATTTATACTCTCCTCAACATAATGGAGTGGCAGAGAGGAAAAACATAACCATAGTTGAGATGGCTAGGAGCATGTTAAAGGATAAGTCACTTGGTAATGAGTTTTGGGTTGAAGCAGTACACACATCAATATACATTCTTAATAGATTTCCTACGAAGGCAGTGTTGAATTTGACTCCCGAAGAAGCATGGTTAGGACATATGAAAGTTTTTGGTTGCATTGCATATGCACATGTTTCGAAGGAAAAGAGAAGCAAAGTGGATGATAAAAGTGTGAAGTGTATTTTCATTGGTTACAATATTGAAACAAGAAGTTACAGGTTGTTTAATCCTCAAGCAAAGAAAGTAATAATAAGTAGAGATGTTGTATTTGATGAGCAGGGAATTTATCAGTCAGAACTTGTACATTTGAAATTAAAAGAAGATATAGTTACTATTGATTTTGAATCACATTCCAAGTCAATAAAGGAAGATGAAGTTAAGAAGAAACCTAAGTGGTTTGAAAGAAGTCATTATGAAATCAATATGTTAGATATAAATTTTGGAAGAAGGATTACTAGATCCCAAAGTAATCTTGTGAATGATGAACTTATGACACAGGTAATGAGGATGGATGAACCTCAAACTTATGTAGAAGCATCAAGAAAGAAAGAATGGAATAAAGCTATGGAAACAGAGTTGAATTCTTTGGTGAAAAATGATACATGGGATTTGGTGAACTTACCAAAAAGTAAAGAGGTGATTGGTACTAAATGGGTTTATAAAACTAAGTATAAATCAAATGACACCATTGATAAGTATAAGGATCATTTAGTTGCAAAAGGTTATGCACAGAGAGCAGGAATTGACTATATTGAGACATTTTCCCCTGTGTCAAAGATGAATACAATCAGGATGGTTCTTGCATTAGCTGCTCAGTATAAATGGACAATTTTTCAAATGGATGTTAAGTCAGCTTTGTTGAATGGTTATGTGAATGAAAAAATTTATGTGGAGCAACCTGAAGGTTTTGAAGTTCCAGGTAAAGAAGATAAAGTTTATAGGTTGAAGAAGGTTTTATATGGTCTTAAACAGGCACCAAGGGCTTGGTATTCAAGAATTGATAAATACTTCCAGGATCATGGCTTAATCAAAACTTTATCTCAACCCAATCTTTATATTCTTCAGTCAGGTCGGGATATTCTGATTGTTTCACTTTATGTTGATGATTTGATCTACACAGGGAACAATGTTGAGTTATTTCAAAAGTTTAAGTCACACATGATTGCTGAGTTTGAGATGACAGATCTTGGAGAGTTACATTATTTCCTGGGAATTGAAGTTTGGCAGAAGAAGATGGTATTTTGATGTCACAAGGCAAGTATACTTTGGATATTTTGAAGAAGTTCAGAATGATGAGTTGCAAGCTAGCAACAACTCCTTTGGAAGTTGGGTTGAAGCTATACAAACATGATAACTCCAAATCAGTTGATGTTACTATGTATCGTTAATTGGTTGGAAGTTTGATCTACTTAACTACAACTCGACCATATATATCTTTTGCAGTCAGTATGGTATCTAGATTCATGTCAAACCCTAAGGAAATACACTAGAAAGAAGCTAAGAGGATTTTGAGATATCTACGTGGTACAATTGGTTATGGTTTGATATACAGATCTACAAAAGATTTTAGGCTTATTGGTTATACAGATTCAAATTGGGAAGGTTGCATCAATGACAGGAAATCAACTTCAGGACATTCATTCAACATGGATTCAACAACAGTTGCTTGGAGCACTAAAAAACAACCTACAGTTTCTCTCTCCACGACAGAAGTAGAGTATAAAGCAGTAGCGACAACAACATGTGAAGCAGTTTGGTTGAGAAGAATTTTGGAGGATCTTCATGAGTAGCGGGAACAACCTATTCAAATGATATGTGATAATCAAAGTGCTATTCAGATGACCAAAAATCTAGTATTTCATAAGAAGACTAAGCATATTGATAACCGATATCATTTTGTTCGAGATTTGGTTCAACAAGGTGTGGTCGAGATCAGTTATTGCAGAACAAAAGAACAGGTAGTTGATATTTTCACCCAAGCACTATCAAAGGAAAAGTTATGCAAATTCAGAGATGATCTTGGAATATTTCCAAATGATCATTATGGGGGAGACATGTTGGAATAATGATTCATTTATCATATTCTAGATGTAATTGTTTTTAGTATTATTGTTATTTGTTATGTCTAGAAAGTATAATTAAGGTTAGGAAATATATTTGAGAGATTGTAGGAGAAGATGATTTCCCGTAACATCTTTTGATCCATATTTTATGAGCAGAACAAAATGACTACAGATTATTAACAGATGCTTAAAACAGAATAACAGAAATATAGTAAAATTGGTTTTCTATTCAATAAGGAAATAAGTTGAAACTATAAAATGCAGTGGAAAACAAGCTTGTTGGAATGGTGGCAGCTTATCTCTGAGGAGAGATGTGACAGATGCGCTCATTCACAAGAAGATAATTCCAATGAGGCTCTGAAGACCTTTTTACAATAAACAGGAGTTTCAAAAACCCTAGACATCCAAAAACCTAACCCTAGGAGATGAAGCGCCAAAAGTCATGTGGGCCCCGTTTGGGTAAGTCAGTACATCAACTTCCCAGGGTCGTAACTTTTGCATACAATCTTCGTTTTAGATGTACGATAGCCCATTGGAAAGATCTATCCGAGCACTACATCACTTGTCCTAAATTTTTTGATAAATTTTTCGATTGCAACATAACCAAAAAAATGGCGTTTAGGGCCTCAAAACGACTCTGGAAGTTCAGGACCCAAAAAACTGCTAAAAATAGTAAATTACGAAAATTGCCAGAAAGATGTTTTGAGCCAGCTAGAAAAGGTGGGTGGCCACCGATATCCACCTGGATCAATCCTCCCTCCTTAGGAAGAAATGGTATCCATTGTGTTGAGTTCTCCCATCAGATGAGGAAATTTCTGCTGAATTTGGCCCCGGGTGAGCCACTTGCCTTGGTGCAGGAGCTGCCCTGATTTAACGACTCGATAAATCTGGATCCTTTGTTGTCGAGTTCCCTTGATCTATGTGTCCACAATCTGATCACTAGATGCCTGTTGTATGCAGTTGGGGTTGATCTATGTTGGTGTCAGTTGTTCTGCTACGCCTGAGGTGTCCAATAATGGTGGGAAATAAGGTCGAAGGAGGTCCACGTTGAACATTGGGTGCAGGCCAAGGAAAGGAGAAATGTTGAGCTCAAAATCATTATCCCTCACAGCCTTGGTGATGGTGTACGACCCATAACAGAGTGGGCGAAGCTTCCGATGGGGTCTTGTAAGACGTTCTTTCTGCACGTGCAACCAAACTTTGTCGTCCACCTTAAACTTATGCGGCACCCGATGTTTATCATGGTGTTGCTTGTACTTTTCATTGGACTTCTGTAGGATATCATGAACCTACTGGAGGATGTGTTGGATCCTCTCAATGAACCGGGTGGCTTTGTCAGCTTTAGTTGGAGTAGGATATGAGTCGACCGAGGTAATCGTAAGGGGAAGTGAAACATCTATGGGACCCAATGGTTGGAATCCCAACCCCACCTGAAAGGGGTTGTGGCCGGTTGAACTATGCAAGGCTCGGTTGTAGCTATGTTGGACATAGGGAAGACTCTCATCCCATGTGTGAGGGTGCTTGTAATTATACATGCGTAGGATATGCACGATCATTCAATTTACAACCTCGGTTTTTTCATCTGTTTGGGGGTGGAAGGTCGTGGATTTGGTGATCTTGGTATCCAACAGTGACCAGATGCTCAACCAGAATGTGCTGAGAACATGATTGTCCCGATCTGAGACAATGGTTTGTGGGATTCCAAAATGCACCTAGACTCGTTCAAAGAATAACTTGGCAGTGGATTTTGTTGTGATGTTCTTCTTGCAGGAAACCAGAATCGTCGTCTTAGAAAAGAAATCAACAACCACAAAAACACAGTAATTTCCCCGCTTGGTGGACGGGAGGTCTGACATGTAGTCCATTGAGATGGATTCCCATGGCCTGTTAGGAGTAGGAAGACGGGTGTAGAGTCCTTGTTTCTTAGTGGTCGGTTTGGCAATAGCACAGGCAGTATACTTGTTGGCCTCTTGTCGAAGTTTCGACCAATAGAAATGTTTATGTAGCATCGCCACTATCTTTTCGATGCCGAAGTGTCCTACCACCCGACTAAAGTGGGCTTCCCAAATCAGCTTCGCTCGCTCACTTGATGGAATGTAGATATGGCCGAAATGACACAATAACCCATCCTGAAGATGGAAATTATTGACAACTGCGTTTGCACCCAACATTTGGTAGGTGGTGGAAAAATCTAGGTCTGTTTGATAGAGTTGGGGACATCCAGAGGTCTCATGGCTGCAAGAGTCTAGCACCATGGTGAGTGTCATGAATAGCGGTCTACTAAGGCAGTCAACAACGCGGTTGGTGCTTCATGTTTTATACTTGATGTTGAGGTGGAATTGTTGTAAGTATGTGGACCACTTTTGATGGTGATCATTATGTAATTTGCCTTGTGTCTGCATGAACTGCAGTGACTTATGATCAGTGTGGATGACTGTCTCCCTCCCAAGAATGTAATGTCTCCACTGGCGGCAGGCTTGCACAATGGAGTAAATTTATTTGTTGTAAGTAGGGTACTTATGGACAACATCTGATAGTGTCTCACTATGATAGGCCACGGGGTGGCCATGCGGAGTGAGAACGATGCCCACAGCATAATCTGAAGTATCTGTCTCGATCTCAAAGGATTGTTGCAGGTTTGGTAGTGAAAGTACTGGGGTTGAGCACAAACGATGCTTCAAATCATTGAACGCTTGTTGTTGGGACCGGCCCCACGCAAATTTTCTCTTACCCCCACCCCTAGTTATTTCGCTGAGGGCCCATGCAATATGGGAGAATCTCAACATGAACCTGCAGTAGAAATTGGAAAGGCCCAAGAAGCTCTGAAGCTCAATGAGTGTGGTTGGGGCCGGCCAATCACAAATGACTTGGATATTGGTTGGATCCACATGTACGCCATGTTGATCAACAATGTAGCCCAAGTAATGGACCATGACCATGCCGAAGGAGAATTTTTCTAAGTTGGCGTATAGCTTGTGCTACTGCATGGTGTGCAGAACCTGCTGAATATGTTGAAAATGTTCTACCCAAGACTTGTTTTAAATGAGAATGTCATCCAGATACACCACTACAAAAGTATTGGTGAATGGTCACAAGATATCGACCATCATCCTCATGAAAGTGGTTGAAGCATTTGTCAAACCAAAGGGCATGACCAACCATTCAAAAAGGCCTTTCTTTGACTTAAAGGTGGTCTTCCATATGTCTATCTGTTCTATCGGGACCTGGTGGTAGCCAGACTTCAGATCAATATTACTGAAGTATTTGGACCCCGTGAGTTGATCAAAGAGGTTGTCGATTCGGGGAATTGGGTACCGGTTTCTGACTGTGATTTTATTCAGGGCCCGGTAATCGATGTAAAGTCGCCAGGTTCCATCTTTCTTCTGTACCAACACGATTGGGCTCTCACAAGGTGATGCGCTGGGACGGATGTGCCCCTTGTGGAGCAGTTCTTGGATCTATCCCTTGATCTCCTCATTCTCTAACATTGAGTGATGATAGACTGGCCCATTGGGAAGCGGTGCATCAGGTGTCAAATCGATGGGGTTCTTGACCTGACAGTGCAAAGATACCCCGATAGGTGACGAGAAGATATTCAAGTATTCTTCGACGACCTTATCTACTTGCTCCTGCTGTGTGGAGAGGTCGGTCGTAGAGATCCTGGATGTGGTTGTGATCTTTCTCTCACTCTGAGAGCGAATCAAGAAGACAAACTTCCCTGTCTCAGAGATGACCTTCCTGCATTGCTTGGCAGAAATCAAGGAAATAGCACTGGGTGGGACTGCCTCGGGTATCCTATACAATTTCCTGTTCAAAGTAATAATAACACAACGAGGTCTAGACTCATATACAACATGACGTTTCCATAAATAAGGTTGGCCCAAAAGAACATCACCAACTTCGAGAGGAGCAACATCACACAATACCTCGTCTTTGAAGGGCTTGATGTCATACGATAGTCGACACTGTTGGCTGACGCGGAGATCGCTTCCTTGGCAGAGCCATCCAATGGTGTAGGGTTGTGGGTGCGGCGTTGTTGGCAAGGCCAACTGCTTGACAACTTCTGTTGAGATGAGGTTCTTCTGGCTACCGCTATCAACGATGAAGTGTAGCGGGGTGCCTTTTACCCACATCTGTGAATGGAAGAGGCACTATCCTTCTTCTGGCTCGTCTGGTTCATCAGACTAGAGCTTGGTGGTGGCAACGGTGGCACTAGGTTCTACGTCAATGATCTGTCTTCCCTTTTCTAGTTCTGACTTAAAGTCAGAACCCGCATCTGATTCAAAGGCTTTCACTTCGGCCACTAACGACTGCTTTGAGCGGCAGTCAACAGTGTTATGCCAAGGGCTCTTATGGAAGTCGCACCACTTTCCGGTATCTTTCTTATCTTTCATTGTCCCTCTTTGCTTGCGGCTTGGAATGGTTGTCCTCATACTGTCCATGTTTTCTCTAACCTTTTTTCTATGGGTTGGGGCCACCCTTTCCTATCTTTTGTTGTGAGGGGTTCCCGGGCCCAAATTGCCACATCTTTTCTTTGAGCTTCTGCTCGATTTTGACGACATATCGGTAGGTCGCGCCCAAGGATGAGATGTCCAAAAATTCCATTTTGGTCTGGATGTATCTATGCAAAGCACCATGATATTTGAGCACCATATGTCACTCTGAATATTTGATACCTAGCTTTGTGCGCAAGGTATGGAAGATATATGTGAACTCTGGCACTGCTTGGTCTTTTTCTTGCCGCAGTGTGGTCCATTTGGTATACAAGTCATCATAACTTCCAACAGGGTATTATTGTTCCTTAATAGCATCCCTGAAGGATTCCCAGGTGGTCGTGATTATAAATAACTAGGGTTCATCTGTTTCCTTTTTCTCATAGAAAGTTTCCCACTAATCTTTGACATGGAGAATGGCTTTGCGGAGCGCAAAAGTAATATTTTCTCTATTCGAAAAGTTTTGGACAGAAAAATACCCTTCTAGTAGATTCAACCACTTGTCTACACCGTCTGCATCTATCTGACCTTCAAATATAGGAATATCGAAGTTTATTTGTACCTTAAAGGGGGTGGCACCTCCTCTTGAAGAAGATGCGTCGCATGTTGGTAGCCGCCGAAGGATTTGCGCGAAACTATCCATCATCTCATTCCTTTGTTGCATGAATGATTCCTTAAGCAATGTTTTGAAAGGATCTCATGTCCCGTCATCTTTATTTTCTCCTGCCATGAGAGGTCGCTTGGTCGTGCGAGAGCTTTGGTTCTCAAGAGAAACAAGCTCGAGACCCAATTCTTTGTACTCTGACCTCGTTGGAAACATGCATTAAGATGACAAGGAGAAAACCCCTCTGATACCACTGATCCATATTTTATGAGCAGAATGAAATGACTATAGATTATAAACAGATGCTTAACACAGAATAACAGAGTTACAGTAAAACTGGCTTTCTATTCAATAACGAAATAAGCTGAAACTGTAAAATGCAGTGGAAAACAAGCTTGCTGGAATGGTGGCGGCTTATCTCTGAGGAGAGATGTGACGGTTGCGCTCATTCACAAGAAGATAATTCCAATAAGTCTTTGAAGGTATTTTTACAATAAACAGGAGTTTCAAAAACCCTAGACATCCACAAACCTAACCCTAGGAGATGAAGCGCCAAAAGTCATGTGGGCCCTGTTTGGGTAAGTTAGTACATCAACTTCCCGGGGTCGTAACTTTTGCATACAATCTCTGTTTTAGATGTACAATAGCCTGTTGGAAAGATCTATTTGAGGACTAAAACAGTGACCGAAATTTTCATATAAAGATATTATATTGCAACATACCCAAAAAAACGTCGTTTAGGGCCTCAAAATGGCTCCGGAAGTTCAGGACCCGAAAAACTACTAAAAATAGTAAATTACGAAAATTGTTAGAAAGATGTTTTGAGCCAGCTGGAAAAGGTGTGTGGCCACCGATATCCACCTAGATCAATCCTCCCTCCTTAGGAAGCAATGGTCTCCACTGCATTGATTTCCCCCATCAAATAAGGAAATTTATGTTGAATTTGGCTCTGGGTGAGCCGCTTGCCTTGCTGCAGGAGTTGCCCTGCTTTGACAACTCGATAAAGTTGGATCCTTTGTTCTCGAGTGTCCTTGATCTGTGTGTCCACAAACTGATCATTGGATGCCTGGTGTATGCATTTGGGGTTGAGGTATGTTGGTGTCAACTGTTCTACTACGTCTGAGGTGTCCAATAATGGTGGGAAATAAGGCTGAAGGAGGTCAATGTTGAACACTGGGTGAAATCCAAGGAAAGGAGGCAATGTTGAGCTCAAAAGAATTATCCCCCACAACCTTCGTGATGGTGTACGACCCATAAAAAAGTGGGCGAAGCTTCCGATGGGGTCCTATAAGGCGTTCTTTTTGCAAGTGCAACCAAACTTTGTCGCCCACCTGAAACTTATGTGGCACCCGATGTTTATCACGACACTGTTTGTACTTATCATTGGACTTCTATAGGATATCATGAACCTACTGGCGGATGTGTTGGATTCGCTCAATGAACTAGGTGGCTTTGTCAGCTCCAGTTGGAGCAGGAGATGAGTCAGCTGAGGTGACCGCAAGGGGAAGTGCAACATCTATGGGACCCAATGGTTGGAATCTCAACCCCATCTAAAAGGGGTTGTGGTCGGTTGAGTTATGCAGGGCTCGGCTGTAGCTATGATGGACATAGGGAAGAATCTCATCCCATGTGCGAGGGTGCTTGGAATTATACATGTGCAGGATATGAACGATCATTTGATTTACGACATCGGTTTGGCCATTTGTCTGGGGGTGGAAGGTCGTGGATTTGGTGAGCTTAGTGTCCAGTAGTGACCAGAGGCTCGACCAGAATGTGCTAAGAAATCAACTGTCCCGATCTAAGACAATGGTTTGTGGGATCCCAAAATGTACCCAGACTCGTTCAAAGAAGAGCTTGGCAGTGGCTTATGTTGTGATGTTCTTCTTGCAGGCAACCAGAATCACCATCTTAGAAAAGCGATCAACAACCACGAAAACACAGTCATTTACTCGCTTGGTGGATGGGAATCCTAACATGTAGTCCATTGAGATGGATTCCCATGGCCTGTTAGGAGTAGGAAGAGGGTTGTAAAGTCCCTATTTCTTAGTGGTTGGTTTGGCAATAGCACAGGAAGTGCAAGACCTGATATATTTGCTGACCTCCTATCAAATTTTAGGCCAGTAGAAATGTTTATGTAGCATCGCCACTGTCTTTTTGATGTCGAAGTGTCCTACCACTCCACTGTAGTGGACTTCCCAGATCATCTTTGTTCGCTCACTTGATGGAATGAAGATATGGCCCAAATGACACAACAACCCATCCTGAAGATGGAAATTATCGACAACTCCATTTGCACCCAACATTTGGTAGGTGGTGGTGAAGTCTGAATCTACCTCATAGAGTTTGGGCCATCCAGAGGTCTCATAGTTGCAAGAGTCTAGCACCATGGCGAGTGTCGTGATTGGAAGTCTACTAAAGAAATCAGCGACACGGTTGGTTCTTCCTATTTTATGCTTGATGTTGAGGTGGAATTGTTGTAAGTGTGCAAACCACTTTTGATGGCAGTCATTCTGTAATTTGACTTGTGTCTGCATGAACTGCAATGGCTTATGATCAGTGTGGAAGGTTGTCTCCCTGCCAAGAATGTAATGTCTCCACTGGCAGCAGACTTGCACAATGGAGTACATTTCGTTGTCGTAAGTAGGGTACTTACGGACAACACCTGATAATGTATCACTATCATAGGCCATGGGGTGGCCGTGCTGAGTGAGAACGGTGCCCACAACATAGTTTGAAGCATCTGTCTCGATCTCAGAGGGTTGTTGCAGGTATGGTAGTGAAAGTACTGGGGCTGAGCACAAACGTTTCTTCAAATCATCGAACACTTGTTGTTGGGATAAACCCCATGCAAATGTTTCCTTACCACCACCCCTGGCTATTTGGCTGAGGGCCCATGCAATATGGGAGAATCCCAAGATAAACCTGTGGTAGAAATTGGCAAGGCCCAAGAAGCTCTGAAGCTTAGTGAGTGTGGTTGGGGTTGGCCAGTCACGGATGACTTGGATCTTGGCTGGATCCACATGTACACCATACTGATCAACAATGTAGCCCAGGTAATGGACCCTGTCCATGTTGAAGGAGCATTTTTTCAAGTTGGCGTAAAGCTTGTGTTGTCGTAGGGTGTGCAAAACCTACTGAATATGTTGTAAGTGTTCTGCCCAAGACTTGTTGTAAATGAGAATGTCATCCAAATACACCACTACAAAAGTATTAGTGAATGGTTGCAAGATATCGTCCATCATCCTCACGAAAGTGGCTGGAGCATTTGTCAAACCAAAGGGCATGACCGACCATTCAAAAATGTCTTCCTTTGACTTGAAGGTGGTCTTCCATACGTTTGTATGTTTTAATTGGGACCTGGTGGTAGCCAGACTTTAGATCAATCTTACTGAAGTATTTGGCCCCCGTGAGTTGATCAAGGAGGTCATTGATTCGAGGAATTGGGTACCAGTTTCTAACTGTGATTTTATTCAGAGCTCAGTAACCATTGTAGAGTCGTCAGGTTCCATCTTTCTTCTGTACCAGCACGATTGAGCTCTCGCAAAGTGATGAGCTGGGATGGATGTGCCCCTTGTGGAGAAGTTCTTGGATCTGTCATTTGATCTTTTCATTCTCTAACATAGAGAGACGATAGATTGGCCCATTGGGAAGTAGTGTGTCGGGTTCCATATCGATGGGGTGTTTCACCTGACAGTGCAGAGGTACTCCGGTAGGTGAGGAGAAGATATCTGAGTATTCTTCAATGACCTTATTTACTTGCTTCTATTGTGTGGAAAGGTCGACCACAGAGACCCTGGATGTAGTTGTGATATTTCTCTCATTCTGAGAGCGAATCACGAAGAAGACAAACTTCCCCATCTGAGAGATGACCTTCCTACATTGCTTGGAAAAGATCAAGGAAATAACACTAAGTGGAACTGTCTCGGGTATCCTATACAATTTTCTGTTCAAAGTAATAATAACATTATGAGTCCTAGACTCATATACAACATGATGCTTCCATAAATAAGGTTGTCCCAAAAGTACATCACAAACTTCGAAATGAGCAACATCACACAATACCTCATCTTTGAAGGGCTTAATGTCGTACGACAGTCGACACTGTTGGCTGACGCAGAGATCGCTTCCTTGGCGGAACCATCTATTGGTGTAGGGTTGTGGGTGTGGTGTTGTCGGCAGGGCCAACCGCTTGACAACCTCTGCTGAAATGAGGTTCTTCTAGCTATTGCTATCAATGATGAAGTGCAGCGGGGTTCCTTTTACCCACATCTGTGAATGGAAGAGGTGCTCTCCTTCTTTTGGCTTGTCTGGTTCATCAGGTTGGAGCTTGGTGGTAGCAACATTGGCATTGGGTTCTGCGTCAATGATCTGTCTTCCCATTTCTAGTTCTAACTCAGAGTGAGAACCTACATCTGATTCATAAGCTTTCACTTCGGCCACCAACGACTGCTTTGAGTGGCAGTCAGCAGTGTTATGCCAAGGGCTCTTATGGAAATTGCAGCACTTCCCAGTATTTTTCTTTGTCTTTCTGGTGTCCCTCTTTGCTTGCGGCTTGGACTGGTTATCCTGATACTGTCCATCTTAGTTCCGTCCTTTGTTCTATGGGTTGGAGCCACACTTTCCTGTCTTTTGCTAGGAGGGGTTCCCAAGCCCAAATTGTCGCATCTTTTGTTTGAGCTTCTGCTCGATTTTAATGGCATATCGGTAGCCGTGCCCTAAGACGAGCTGTCCAGAAATTCCATTTCGGTCTAGATGTATCTATGCATAGCACCACGATATTTAAGCACCAAATATCGCTCTGAATATTTGATACCCAGCTTGGTGCCCAAGGTATGGAAGATATTTGTGAACTTTGGCACTGCTTGGTATCTTTCTTGCCGCAGTGTGGCCCATTTGGTACACAAGTCATCATAACTTCCAACATAGTAGTATTGTTCCTTAATAGCATCCCTGAAGGATTCTCAGGTGGTTGTGACTGTAAATAATGAAGGTTTCTCTGTTTCCTTTTGCTAACAGAAATTTTTCCACCAATCTTTGACATGGGGAACGACTTTGAGGAGCGCAAAAGTAATATTTTCTCTATTCAAAATGTTATGAACAGAAAAATACCCTTCTAGTAGAATCAACCATTTGTCTACACCATTTGCGTCTATCTGACCTTCAAATACAGGAATATCGAATTTTATTTGTACCTTGAAGGGGGCGACGCCTCCGCTTAAAGAAGATGCATCGCCTATTGGTATCCACCAAAGGATTTGCGCAAAACTATCCATCATCTCATTCCTCTGTTGCGTGAGGGCTTATGTTGGCCCTTGACCAATTTTTGAGGATCTTTGGTCATGTTTGACCTACTTTTGGGACTTCAATAGGTTGTCGAAGGCAGAGCACAAGTCGAAGCGGAGATCGTAGGATCTCGGCCCCTTTTTAGGGCTTTTTAGGTTTTGGGCTTATGTAACAGGTATGGGGATGTCGGCCCATGGGTTTACCCATGTTTAGGCCTGATTTTTTAATGTATAAATAGATGTCTAGGTGATGTAGGAAGGAGCTTAATACCTTGCTAAGTGCTAGGGCAAGGGGACATCTATGTGATGCTAGGTGATAAGTGCAAGTGGTAATTGTAATTGCTTTGTGCATACTGTATAAGAATTGCAGAGCTAAGTGCAAGTGATCATAAGAGATTGTGGAAGGCTTTGCACTGTAACTCAGGAAAAGAGGATCTAGCGAAGTGCGCAGATTTCCTGTACTCTGTGGAGTAAGATCTCAAGGCTCTGTGCATGTAGAAGATTGACACAAGACAATAAAGAGAAGAAGAATTGGTGGACGTAACCCCAGGGAGGGGGTGAACCACGTATATCCTGTGTTGTGGTTTCTTTGTGCGTTTTGGGTGTTCTCTTATTTATGTTATTAAATGCTTAGCGCACTGATGTATGTTAGATGAATCTGATATGATAGCTTAGTGTTGAATAATGTGAATGAATGCTAGATCTGACCTATGTTGATGTGCTTAGTGCTCGATTATATTAGATCTATGTGAATACTGCATCGTTCTATTATTAGGGTTTATCTGCGTTGTAAGCTAAAGGTGAATATTGATGAACTATAATTGTTAAGTGCTCTGTTAAAGTGTTACAATCATAGATCTGTGTCCCAGCTAAGGTTGCAGACATTGGAGTCCTCCAACCACCCCTACCTCTACCTCGAGTGAGACTTCATCTGCTTCACAGGTGTTGCTGAAAGGGTCGGTAGTTAGGGTTTTGTTGGTGCACTATTGTAGCGTTGAATCCTGGGTTTGCCTTTGTGCCAACAACTTCCTCAAGAATTTTTTTGAAAGGATCTCCTATCCCATCATCTTTCTTTTCTCCTGCCATGAGAGGTCGCTTGGGTGTGTGAGAGCTTTGGTCCTCAAGAGAAACAAGCTCGAGACCGAATTATTTGTACTCTGACCTCGTTGGGGACATGCATTGAGACGACAACGAGGAGCATACCCCTCTGATACCACTGATCCAGATTTTATGAGAAGAATGAATTGACTACAGATGCTTAACACAGAATAACAGAGATATAGTAAAACTGATTTTCTATTCAATAAGGAAATATGCTGAAACTGTAAAATGCAGTGGAAAACAAGCTTGCTGGAATGGTGGCGGCTTATCTCTGAGGAGAGATGTGACAGCTGAGCTCATTCGCAAGAAGATAATTCTAATGAGGCTCTGAAGGCCTTTTTACGATAAACAGGAGTTTCAAAAACCCTAGACATCCAAAAACCTAACCCTAGGAGATGAAGCGCCAAAAGTCATGTGGCCCCGTTTGGGTAAGTCAGTACATCAACTTCTCGGGGTCGTAACTTTTGCATACGATCTCCGTTCTAGGCGTATGATAGCCCGTTGGAAAGATCTATCTGAGGACTACAACAGTTGCTAAAAAAAATTTAATATTGAAAGTGATTGAAACATACCCAAAAAAATGTCATTTAGGACCTTAAAACGCCTCCGGAAGTTCAACACTCGAAAAACTACTAAAAATAGTAAATTATGAAAATTGCTAGAAAGATGTTTTGAGCTAGCTGGAAAAGGTGGGTGGCCACCGATATCCACTTAGATAAATCTATTGGTTGTGGAGCCTAATTATCTTCCTAATTCAGAGGTCCTTTCTTTCAGTCATGTTTATACCCCATGAAGACTTTACACCCCAGAAGTATGTACACTCTTCCACACGGGGGAGTGGAGAGGGGGGATACCCCCTCTGCGGGGTCCAGGGGGGATACCCTCTCTGCGAGGTCTAGGGGGACTATCCCCCCGGCTGGGGGGGTCGGGGGCAAAGCCCCCGAAGGAAAAATTGCCTTGTAAATTTATATTGTAATTTCATTGTAAATATGGACCGTTCATTATAAGGTCGCAGATCTAACGGTAGAAATTATGTTAGGGTTTTTTGCCCTAGAAGGCAACCCTCCATTATGAGGGAAATGTATTGCGGCTATGCATGATGGCAAGTATTGTATTCTGAGAGAGGAGACTATGAGAGAAAGAAGAGGAAGTTACAATGGGTTTTGTTGTAGGTTGTATCCCTTCATTTGTTGGATAATAATAAAGGAAGGACCTGGCAATTTCTCTTGTGAATGTAGCCCACACTGGGTGAACCACGTAAATCTGTGTCTCTATTGTATTTTGTATCTTATGTGTTTTGTTTCCGCATTTGTTTTATTTTATTGCTCCGCGGTCCTGTTTTTCTAACACAATCCTCCCTCCTTAAGAAGAAATGGTCTCCATTACGTCGAGTTCCCCCATCAGATGAGTAAATTTCTGTTGAATTTGGCCCTGGGTGAGCCAATTGTCTTGGCGCAAGATCTGTCCTACTTTGACGACTCGATAAATATGGATTCTTTGTTGTCGAGTTCCCTTGATATGTGTGTCCACAATCTGATCATTGGATGTCTGTTGTATGAAGTCGGGGTTGAGCTCTGTTGCTATCAGTTGTTCTGCTATGTCTGAGGTGTCCAATAATGGTGGGAAATAAGGCCGAAGGAGGTCCACGTTGAACACTGGGTGTAGGCCAAGGAAATGAAGAATGTTGAGCTCAAAAATATTATCCTCCATAGCCTTGGTGATGGTGTACGACCCATAACAGAGTGGGCGAAGCTTCTAATGGGGTCTTGTAAGGCGTTCTTTCTGCAAGTGCAACCAAACTTTGTCGTCCACCTAAAACTTATGTTGCACCCGATGTTTATCATGGCACTGCTTGTACTTGTCATTGGACTTCTATAGGATATCATGAACCTATTGGCAGATGTGTTGGATCCACTCAATGAACCGGGTGGCTTTGTCAGCTTCAGTTGGAGCAGGAGATGAGTCGGCCGAGGTGACCACAAGGGGAAGTGAAACATCTATGGGACCCAATGGTTGGAATCCCAACCCCACCTGAAAGGGGTTGTGGTCTGTTGAGCTATGCGAGGCTTGGTTGTAGCTATGCTGGACATAGGGAAGACTCTCATCCCATGTGCGAGGGTGCTTGGAATTATACATGCTTGGATATGCACGATCATTCAATTTACGACCTCGGTTTGGCCATCTGTCTAGGGGTGGAGGGTCGTGTATTTGATGAGTTTGGTGTCCAGCAGTGACCAGAGGATCAACCAGAATGTGCTGAGAAATCGACTATCCTGATCTGAGACAATGGTTTGTGGGATCCCAAAATGTACCCAGACTCGTTCAAAGAAGAGCTTGGTAGTGGCTTCTGTTGTGATGTTCTTCTTGCAAGCAACCAGAATCGTCATCTTAGAAAAGCGATCAACAACAACAAAAACAAAGTCATTTCCCCGCTTGGTGGACGGAAGGCCCGAAATGTAGTCCATTGAGATGGATTCCCATGGCCTATAAGGAGTAGGAAGAGGGGTGTGGAGTACCTATTTCTTAATCGTCGGTTTGGTAATAACGCAGGCAGTACAGGACCTGATATACTTGTTGACCTCCTGTCGAAGTTTTGGCCAATATAAATGTTTCTGTAGCATCGCCACTGTCTTTTCAATGCTAAAGTGTCCTACCACTCGACTGTAGTGGGATTCCCAGGTCGAGGTCGCTCACTCGCTTGATGGAACGCATATATGGCCCAAACGACACAACAACCCATCCTGAAGATGGAAATTATCGACAATTACGTTTGCACCCAACATTTGGTAGGTGGTGGCGAAGTTCAGGTATGTCTCATAGAGTTGGAGCCATTCAGAGGTCTCATAGTTGCAAGAGTCTGGCACCATGGCGAGTGCCAGGACTAGTGGTCTACTGAGGCAATCAACGACGCAGTTGATGCTTCATGTTTTATACTTGATGTTGAGGTGGAATTGTTGTAAGTATGTCGACCACTTTTGATCGCGGTAATTCTGTAATTTGTCTTGTGTCTACATGAACTGCAGTGGTTTATGATAAGTGTGGATGAATGTCTCCCTCCCAAGAATGTAATGTCTCCACTAGCGGTTGGCTTCCACAATGGAGTACATTTCTTTGTCGTTAATAGGGCACTTATGGACAACATCTGATAGTGTCTCACTATGATAGGCCACGGGGTGGCCATGCTGAGTGAGAACGACGCCCAGAACATAGTCTGAAGCATCTATCTCGATATCAAAGGGTTGTTGCAGGTCTGGTAGTGGAATTACTGGGGCTCAGCACAAATGTTGTTTCAAATCATCGAACGCTTGTTATTGGGATCGAACCCACGCAAATTTTACTTTACAACCACCCCTGGTTATTTGGTTGAGGGCCCATGCAATATGGAAGAATCCCAACACGAACCTGTGGTAGAAATTTGCAAGGCCCAAGAAGCTCTGAAGCTTAGTGAGTGTCATTGGGGTTGGTCAGTCACGAATGACTTGGATCTTGGCTGGATCCACATGTACGCCATGTTGATCAACAATGTAGCCCAGATAATTGACCTTGTCAATGCCGAAGGAGAATTTTTTCAAGTTGGCGTATAGCTTGTGTTGCTTCAAGGTGTGCAGAACCTGCTATATATGTTGCAAGTGTTCTGCCCAAGACTTGTTGTCAATGAGAATGTCATCCAGATACACCACTACTAAAGTATTGGTGAATGGTAGCAAGATATCGTCCATCATTCTCATGAAAGTGGTTGTAGCATTTGTCAAACCAAAGGGCATGACCAACCATTCAAAAAGGTCTTCCTTTGACTTGAAGGCAGTCTTCCATATGTTTGTCTATTCTATCAGTACCTGGTGGTAGCCAGACTTCAGATCAATCTTACTGAAGTATTTGGCCCTCGTGAGTTGATCAAGGAGGTCATCGATTCGGGGAATTGGGTACTGGTTTCTAATTGTGATTTTATTCAGGGCCCGATAATCAATGCAGAGTCTTCAAGTTCCATCTTTCTTCTGTACCAGCTTGATTGGGCTCCCACAAGGTGATGAGATGGGACAGATGTGCCCCTTGTGGAGAATTTCTTGGATCTTTCACTTAATCTCCTCATTCTCTAACATAGAACGGCGATAGACTGGCCCATTGGGAAGAAGTGCGTCGGGTGTCAAATTGATAGGGTGCTTGACCTGACAGTGCAGAGGTACCCCGGTAGGTGAGGAGAAGATATCCGAGTATTCTTCGATGACCTTATCTACTTGCTTCTGCTGTGTGGAGAGGTCAGTCGCAGAGACCCTGGATGTGGCTGTGATCTTTCTCTCATTCCGAGAGAGAATCACGAAGAAGACAAACTTCCCCATATGAGAGATGACCTTCCTGCACAGCTTGGCAGAGATCAAGGAAATAACACTAGGTGGGACTACCTCAGGTATCCTGTACAATTTCCTGTTCAAAGTAGTAATAACACTATGAGGCCTAGACTCCTATACAACATGACATTTCCATAAATAAGATTGGCCCAAAATAACATCACAAACTTCGAGAGGAGAAACATCACACAATACCTCATCTTTAAAGGCCTTGATGTCGTACGATAGTCAACACTGTTGGCTGATGTAGAGATCACTTCCTTCGCAGAGCCATCCAATGGTGTAGGGTTGCAGGTGCGACAATGTCAGCAGGGCCAGCCGCTTGAAAACCTTTGCTGAGATGAGGTTCTTCTAGCTACCGCTATCAACGATGAACTGCAGCGGGGTGTCTTTTACACACATCTGTGAATGGAAGAGGCGCTCTCATTCTTCTGGCTCGTTTGGTTCATCAGGTTGGAGCTTGGTGGTAGCAACGGTGGCACTGAGTTCCACGTCAATGATCTACCTTTCCCTTTCTGGTTGGCGTAAGTCACCTCTCTTAGGCAACCCCCTTTCACCAGGACCTTCTTCGACTCAGGCCCGAAGAGCTACAATGCCCTCAGATCCCATATCGGGACCTTTCGTCACCCACAGGGTACTCTATTGATCTCCCGACTGTTTTCTCTCAAAGTCGGGTTTCGCGATATCCCGAAACTTGTGGGCACGTTCACGTGCTAATCAAAACCCCAAACCCCGATAAGTCAAAGGGGTCAACGCTTTCGTTCTTGTCGGGGAATTCCCTATCGGAAAATCGGCATATGTGATGTTGCGGTTCGCTTGCTCCACAAAATCCCGAACCCCGAACTCCGATGGCACGTGAGCCACCTCCCTGTCACATCACCTCTCCCTCCGTTATATCGGGGATCGCGTGATCGCGATTTCAAAGGTCGAAATTCCTTGCGCTGGGAAACCCCGAACGCCGAACCCCGACTCCTCCGGATCCTGTGCTACGTGTCCCCTGGCGATCAACGGCTCTGATTATGTTGGGAAATCGTCGATCGCGATTTCAACGAATGCACAACTCTTACCTCCACAAACGTCGAAGACCGAATCCCGATGGGCTTTGGTCCTTCCCTCCTGCGCCTAAGGATTAAACTTCGCATAGCTTTTCCCAGATCTGACGGTCAGCGGGATTTCACGAATATGTCCTGCGAACCCTGACCGTTGGTTCTCTTCCTTGAGGATTTTCTTTCACTTCAAAGTTTCTTCCGGCTCAACCCTCTCCTGAGTCTGTTCTCACAGTGCTCACGACGGAATTACCCCTCCTGAGCTTTGTCAACTTTGACTCCTTCAAAGACCTTTCACGCACACTACTTGCGCTCGACCTTCAACAACTCTTCAAGTGTTGAGTCTTCCATACTTCGTGCACTTCCAGCAACAACAGTCTATGCCTTCCTTTGCTCAGACTAGCCACTGAGACTTCAAATTCAACCTGCACTTCTCCTGCACGGCTCTGCCAACCCAAGTCAACTTCTGGGCGAATGAGAATAAGAGTCTAACTGTCTAGCCTCATCAACGCACTCGACGCGGATGAATTCGACTGCCCTCTATGCAGGAATCTCCCGGCTCAAACAGAGAAACAATTGAAACTCATTCTTCTGTCTCTCAGACCTCAGTAAACCTCTGAAATCACATACACAGCATATTCAAAGCAAATGCATACAAAGAAAACAACCATTCATGAGCATAAAATCAACACAGAGAAATCAACATAAACCATGGAATTGAATCACAGACTCTCTTCTATTAATTCAATCTGTACATGGGTGTTCTACACAAGTTCTCTACTCTGCTCTTCTCTTTTGAATGCTTGATGATAATACAATGTACAAAGGAGGGTGCCTATATTCCGTTTGCCCTCTGGAATTCTACAACTATCAAATCTACAATTAATTCCTATCTAACAACATTAAATCTATTAAATGTTTTCCTATCTACTAAGGACGAGAGCTTAAAGGCTCAAGGTCCCCTTTACAATATAAGTGTGCTTCTTTATGAATGACTTCATTAAAGAGCGACGCAACAACTCCCAAGAATTTCAAAATGTGCGTTGGCGTTGTCCAGCTGTTTCCTGCTTTCGCGTTGGCTCGCTTGATGAGTGAGCGATGCTCCTGCATCATACTCCTCAGCTTAAAAAATAAATTCATGGGCTCCTGTCCATGAGCTCCTGCACGGTGTGTCCATGCTTTTGGATAACTGCTTCTGTCTCCCAGCTGGCATCCTCCACTGGGTGATTCTTCCATTTCACCAGGTACTCAAAATACTGCTTCCGTCTGGTCTTTTTACCTGTTCGCTTGTCCAGTATGCACTCCATCTGCGGCTTTTCAGCTATCGGCATCTGCTTCTACCACTGGATTACTGGTTCCTCATCTTCAGTTTCTGCTTCTCCAGCCCTATATGGATATAAATCCGAAACATTTAAAATCGGAGATATCCCGATGCCATTTGGCAACTCAATCTCATATGCATTCTCTCCAAATTTCCTCAGGACTTTGCACGGTTCGATTTTCTTCATCTTGAGTTTGTTGTATGTCCCCCTCGGGAACCTTTCCTTCCTTAAGTGTGTGAGAACTAGATCCCCAACTTCAAACTGAAGTTGTCTCTTCCACTGATCTGCTCTACGCTTATACTCTTGATTTGATTTCATCAATTGCTGCTTCACTTGACTGTGAAGTTCTCTCATCGCCTCAGCGAACTCTTCAGCGCTAGCACTGCTAGTCCTAGCCTGTTCTGACTCCTTGAGCTCAGATACTCCTCTCGGTTGTGTCCCATACACAATCTGGAATGGGCTTTTGCCTGTACTCTGATTCATTGAATCGTTGTACGTAAATTCTACCTGTGGTAACACATTATCCCAACTGTTGTGGTGCTATGACACCAAGCTCCTCATTAGATATCCCAAACTCATGTTGACCACCTCTGTCTGTCCGTCTGTATGTGGATGATAAGCTGAACTAAACGCCAAATTAGTTCCCATCTTCTTTCATAAAGTCCTCCAAAAATGACCTATGAACTTGGTATCCCTGTCCGAGACTATGCTTCTCGGCAATCCATGAAGTCTGACAACCTCTTTGAAAAACAAGTTTGCGATGTGGGTCGCATCGCGGGTCTTCTGACACAGAATGAAATGTGCCATCTTCGAAAACCTGTCCACCACCACAAAGATGGAATCAACCCCTCTCTGTGTCCTCGGCAATCTCAGAACAAAATCCATACTGATTGCCTCCCATGACTTCTCAGGTATGGGTAATGGCTGATAAAACCCTACGTTCTGCTTTCGGCCCTTTGAATGTTGACAAATCCTGCATCTGTCAACAAATCTTTTAACATCTGCTCGCATGCCCGGCCAAAAATACGATTCGCTCAGTTTCGCGAATGTCTTGTCATGTCCAAAGTGACCTGCTAATCTGCCACTGTGCTTTTCCTTCACTAAATTCTCCCTCATGGAGCAATTCGAAATACATAACTGATTGCCTCTGAACAACAATCCTTCCTGGATCATATAATCTATCCAAGGACTTCCATCCCTGAGAACTGGGTTCTCGGCCGCTTCATAAGCTTCCCTGAAGTCTGCATCTCCAGCATACATGTCCCTTAGGTTTTCAAAACCCAAAGTTTTGACTGTGAGCAGCAAACATTTCCTACTCAAAGCATCAGCCACTTTGTTAGCAGTCCCCGAAATGTGTTTGATCACAAATGTGAAATTTTGCATGTACTCTACCCACTTTGCATGCTTCTGATTCAACTTATCCTGTTGACTCACAAACTGCAATGCATGATTATCACTGTACAATACAAATTCCTTGGGTATCAAGTAATGCCTCCACTTTTTCAATGCCTGTATAATGGCATAAAACTCCTTATCATATGTGGAGTATTTCATCTTTGTGTCATCTAGCTTCTCGCTGAAGTATGCAACAGGCCTGTCATCCTGACTCAAGACCCCTCCCACGACATATCTGCTGGCGTCACATTTCACCTGAAATGTCTTCTGAAAATCAGGCAACACCAGAATTGGTTTCTCTGTTATCTTCCGCTTCAACAGATTGAAGCTCCTCTCAGCCTCTACTGTCCAATGAAAAACTTTATGTCGTTTTTTCACGGTGTCCATCATTGCTGCGCTAATTCCACTGAAATTCCTGATGAATTTTCGGTAGAAACTAGCCAGTCCATGGAAACTCCTCACCTAGAAAACATTTCTCGGTGATGGCCAGTTCTTGATCACTTCCACTTTTTCAGGACCCATCTTCAACTCATTTGTTGATATAACAAAACCCAAGTAAATGAGCTTTGTCTTCATGAAGGAGCACTTCTTCATGTTGACCAACAACTTCTCTTGCTGTAGCCTTCTCATCACAATGGCCAAATGCCTCAAGTGTTCAGCCTTGGTCTTGCTGAAAATCAGTATATCATCCAGATATACGACAACAAATTTCCCGATGAATTCCCTCAGGACTTCATTCATCAGTCTCATGAATGTTCTCGGTGCGTTTGTCAAACCAAACGGCATGACCAGCCATTCATACAAACCCTCATTTGTTTTGAATGTTGTTTTCCACTCGTCACCTTCTCTCATGCGAATCTGGCGATATCCGCTCTTCAGATCAATCTTTGAAAAAAAAATTGCCCCACTCAGGCAATCCATCAGATCATCCATTCTTGGCAGTGGAAATCTGTACCTAATGGTAATCTTGTTAATCGCCCTGGAGTCTGTACACATTCTCCAGCCTCCATCCTTCTTCGGACTTAGTACTGTCGGAACAACACACGGACTAAGGCTCTCCCTGACCAGTCCTTTGTCCAGCAGATCCTGTACCTGTCTTTTGACCTCCTCATTTTCTTGGGGTGTCAACCTGTACACTGCTTTATTCGGCAAACTTGCTCCAGGTATGAGGTCTATGTGATGACTCACACTCCTCATCGATGGCAACGAACGAGGTAGTTCGTCCACGATGATGTCAGTGAACTCTCCCAGCAGTTCCTGAATCTCATCTGGTAGGTCATCCACTCTTGTGCTTGTCAGGACAATTCTCGGATTCCTGACAACAAAGAATTGTGGATCTTCCTTCTTCTCCATCTCTGTGAGAAGTTCTTTCCCACTCATAAGAAGTATGGTACTGCTTACTTCCGGCTTCACTTCTTTATCCTTTATCGGAAGCAACTTATGTATTCTCCCATCATTTTCCAAAGTGTACGTGTTCATCCTTCCGTCATGAACCACATTTCTGTCATACTGCCATGGTCTACCCAACAATATATGACATACATCCATGGGAATAACATCATTGAATTTAACTAAGCATTGTTTAGTGACACTTACCCGGTGTCCTTTCTGTAACCACGAGACTTTATATGGACTCGGGTGCTTAGTTGTTTCCAGCTCCAGCTTTTCCACCATCTCGGTCGAAACGAGATTATCGGTGCTCCCGCTGTCAACTATGACCTTGCATTTCCTGTCCTTGTCTATGCAAGTCGTTCTGAACAGTCTGCTCCTTTGCACTGAGCTTTCCACCTCTTTCTTAGGTGTCAAAAGGATTTTATGCATTCCTAGCGATCTTTCGTTGTCTGCATCTTCTGTCTCAGCATCACGCCTCTGCACCTCAGTGATGTGAGCTTCTCCTTTGTCCGGTTTCCTGACTGGATAGTCAACAGCTTTGTGTCTGTCCTTTCCACATGTAAAACATGTGATGATTCCTCCTCGGCCTCTTCCTCTACCTCGGGTATGAGGAAATGTGTTCGCGTCAGCATATCCGCCACCCTGCTCTGTATGTTGTCTCCTCGACTCAACATATTGCTGCCTCTATGAGGTTCCACCTCTCTCAACCTTACCCTGAGGTTTCTTCCACTCCTCCTTGGGCTTCTGGAATTTTTCCTGGGCAACTGCCTTGCCTCTGGGATGACTCCTGCCTCGCCCTCGCTGACCTTGCTTGCGGCTCATCTTCTCCTCAGCTTTCAGAGCCATCTGGTACACATCCTCAACTGTTCGGATGGTAACCATGCTCAACTCATCCTGAATGTCATATCTTAGACCATTCAGATATCTCGCCACCTTTTCATCATCGCTCTCTCGATGACCTGCTCGGATATTGAGTTTGTAAAACTCCTCGGTGTACTCCTTCACCGTCATCAACTTCTGTCTCAAGTTCTGCATTCGCCTGAATAGCGTGATCTGGTAATCCCTGGGGATGAACTTTGCTTTCATCTTCGCAACCATTCGATCCCAACTTTTAATCTTTTGTTTGCCTTTGGAACGTCTATCTGCCTGTAGCTCGTCCCACCATAAGACTGCATGTCCCTTTAACTTGGTAACAGCATGTCTTACCTTCTTATCCTCTTCGATATCTTCGTAATCGAAGTAGGTATCAAGAGCCCTGATCCAGTCCAACAACTCTTCTGCATCCAGGCTTCCTTCATAAGTCGGAATGTCCATTTTCGTCTTGGAACTCATCCTGGCAATAACTTTAATCAACCGTTTAGTTGATGCATCTCCTGCTGCAACCTCTTCTTCACGTCCAGCTTCTTCTTCAACTTCGGAATCACTGAACTCTCCAGTATGCGTTGCGTGCCTATGTGTCGCTTCCATATCTTCCATTCTGGCACGAAGATTTCGTAATTCCCTCTCCATTTCCACGTTCTGTCCATGGTTACTTCCTTCCCTGGACATTTCTCTTCCTCTGGACAATTCCCTTTCCCCCTCTGGATTGGGTGATTGTCTACCTCTTCTCGGCGGCATGGTGAAAATTTATTCTCTCTGCTACTGAAAACAAAGAGAGCTCTTCTAACATGGCTCTGATACCACTCTAGCGTAAGTCACCTCTCTTAGGCAACCCGCTTTCACTAGGACCTTCTTCGACTCAGGCCCGAAAAGCTACAATGCCCTCAGATCCTGTATCGGGACCTTTCGTCACCCACAGGGTACTCTATTGATCTCCCGGCTGTTTTCTCGGGAAGTCGGGTTTCGCGATATCGCGAAACTTGTGGGCACGTTCACGTGCTACTCAAAACCCCGAACCCCGATAAGTCAAAGGGGTCAACGCTTTCGTTCTTGTCGGGGAATTCCCTATCGAAAAATCGGCATATGTGATGTTGCGGTTCGCTTGCTCCATAAAATCCCGAACCCCGAACTCTGATGGCACGTGAGCCACCTCCCTGTCACGTCACCTCTCCCTCCGTTATATCGGGGATCGCATGATCGCGATTTCAAAGGTCGAAATTCCTTGCGCTGGGAAACGTCGAACCCCGACTCCTCCGGATCCTGTGCTATGTGTCCCCTGGCGATCAACGGCTCTGATTATGTCGAGAAATCACCGATCGCGATTTCAACGAATGCACAACTCTTACCTCCACAAATGCCGAAGACCGAATCCCGATGGGCTTTGGTCCTTCCCTCCTACGCCTAAGGATTAAACTTCGCACAACTTTTCCCAGATCTGACGGTCAGTGGGATTTCACGAATCTGTCCTGCGAACCCTGACCGTTGGTTCTCTTCCTTGAGGATTTTCTTTCACTTCAAAGTTTCTTCCGGCTCAACCCTCTCCTGAGTCTGTTCTCACAGTGCTCACGATGGAATTACCCCTCCTGAGCTTTGTCAACTCTGACTCCTTCAGAGACCTTTCACGCACACTGCTCGCGCTCGACCTTCAACAACTCTTCAAGTGTTGAGTCTTCCAGACTTCGTGCACTTCCAGCAACAACAGTCTATGCCTTCCT
This sequence comes from Picea engelmannii, assembly GCA_009831015.1. Classification (NCBI taxonomy): domain Eukaryota; kingdom Viridiplantae; phylum Streptophyta; class Pinopsida; order Pinales; family Pinaceae; genus Picea; species Picea engelmannii. Next base: position 573,096 of record ML779207.1, on the reverse strand, counting down.
TTGCTCAGACTAGCCACTGAGACTTCAAATTCAACCTGCACTTCTCCTGCACGGCTCTGCCAACCCAAGTCAACTTCTGGGCGAATGAGAATAAGAGTCTAACTGTCTAGCCTCATCAACGCACTCGACGCGGATGAATTCGACTGCCCTCTATGCAGGAATCTCCCGGCTCAAACAGAGAAACAATTGAAACTCATTCTTCTGTCTCTCAGACCTCAGTAAACCTCTGAAATCACATACACAGCATATTCAAAGAAAATGCATACAAAGAAAACAACCATTCGTGAGCATAAAATCAACACAGAGAAATCAACATAAACCATGGAATTGAATCACAGATTCTTTTCTATTAATTCAATCTGTACATGGGTGTTCTACACAAGTTCTCTGCTCTGCTCTTCTCTTCTGAATGCTTGATGATAATACAATGTACAAAGGAGGGTGCCTATATTCCGTTTGCCCTCTCGAATTCTACAACTATCAAATCTACAATTAATTCCTATCTAACAACATTAAATCTATTAAATGCTTTCCTATCTACTAAGGACGAGAGATTAAAGGCTCAAGGTCCCCTTTACAATATAAGTGCGCTTCTTTATGAATGACTTCATTAAAGAGCGGCGCGACAACTCCCAAGAATTTCAAAATGTGCGCTGGCGCTGTCCAACTGTTTCTTGCTTTCGCGTTGGCTCGCTTGATGAGTGAGTGATGCTCCTGCATCACTGGTTCTGACTCATAGTCAAAACCCGCATCTGATTCAGAGGCTTTCACTTCGGCCACCAATAACTGCTTTGAGTAACAATCAATAGTGTTATGCCAAGGGATCTTATGGAAGTCGCACCACTTCTCGGTATCTTTCTTTGTCTTTCTGGTGTCCCTCTTTACGTGTGGCTTGGACTGGTTGTCCTGATACTGTCCATCTTTACTTTGTCCTTTGTTCTGTGGGTTGGGGCCTCCCTTTCCTCTCTTTTGTTGTGATGGGTTCCCGTGTCCAAAGTGCCGCGTCTTTTGTTTGAGCTTATGCTCAATTTTGACATCATATCGGTAGGTCGCGCCCAAGGATGAGATGTCCAGAAATTTCATTTCGGTCTGGATGTATCTATGCAAAGCACCACGATATTTGAGCACCAGATGTCTCTCTGAATCTTTGATACCCAACTTGGTGCGCAAGATATGGAAGATATTTGTGAACTCTCGCATTGCGTGGTCTCCTTCTTGCCGCAGTGTGGTCCATTTGGTATACAAGTCGTCATAACTTCCAACATGGTAGTATTGTTCCATAATAACATCCCTGAACGATTCCCAGGTGGTCGTGACTATAAATAATGAGGGTTCTTCTATTTCCTTTTTCTCACAGAAAGTTTCCCACCAATCTTTGACATGGGGAACGACTTTGAGGAGCGCAAAAGTAATCTTTTCTCTATTTGAAAAGTTATGGACAGAAAAATACCCTTCTAGTAGATTCAACCACTTGTCTACGCCATTTTCATTTATCTGACCTTCAAATATAGAAATATAGAAGTTTATTTGTACCTTGAAGGGGGCAGCACCTCCGCTCGAAGAAGATGCATCACCTGTTGGTAGTCGTCGTAGGATTTGCGCGAAACTATCCATCATCTCATTCCTTTGTTGCATGGGGGTTTCCTCAAACAACATTTTGAAAGGATCTCTTGTCCCATCATCTTTTTTTTCTCCTGCCATGAGAGTTCGTTTGGGCATTCAAGAGCTTTGGTCCTCAACAGAAACAAGTTCAAGACCCAATTCTTTGTACTCTGACCTCGTTGGGGACATGCATTAAGACGACAAGGAGCAGACCCCTTTGCTACCACTGATCCAGATTTTATGAGCAGAATGAAATGACTACAAATTATTAACAGATGCTTAACATAGAATAACAGAGATACAGTAAAACTGGTTTTCTATTCAATAAGGAAATAAGCTAAAACTGTAAAATGTAGCGGAAAACAAGCTTGTTGGAATGGTGGCGGCTTATCTCTGAGGAGAGATGTGACAGCTGCGCTCATTCGCAAGAAAATAATTCCAATGAGGCTCTGAAGGCCTTTTTACAATAAATAGGAGTTTCAAAAACCCTAGACATCCAAAAAACTAACCCTAGGAGATGAACCGCCAAATGTCATGTGGGCCCCGTTTGGGTAAGTCAGTACATCAACTTCCTGGGGTCGTAACTTTTGCATACGATCTCTATTTTAGGCGTACGATAGCTCGTTGGAAAGATCTATCTGAGGAATAGAACAATTGTCAAAATTTTCATGAAAATTCTTTTATTGCAACGTACCCAAAAAAACGTCGTTTAGGGCCTCAAAACGGCTCTAGAAGTTCAGGACCTGAAAAACTGCTAAAAATAGTAAATTACAAAAATTGCCAGAAAGATGTTTTGAGCCAGCTGGAAAAGGTGTGTGGCCACCGATATCCACCTAGATCAATCCTCCCTCTTTAGGAAGCAATGGTATTCATTGCGTTGAATTCCCCCATCAGATGAGGAAATTTCTGCTGAATTTGGGCCCAGGTGAGCCACTTGTCTTGGTGCAGGAGCTGCCCTACTTTGACGACTCGATAAAGTTGGATTCTTTGTTGTTGAGTGACCTTGATCTGTGTGTCCACAATCGGATCACTGGATGCATGTTGTATGCAGTCGGGGTTGAGCTCTGTTGATGTCATATGTTCTGTTACATCTGAGGTGTCCAATAATGGTGGGAAATAAGGCCAAAGGAGGTCCATGTTGAACACTGGGTGCAGGCCAAGGAAATGAGGAATGTTGAGCTCAAAAGCATTATCCCCCACAACCTTGGTGATGGTGTACGACCCATAACATAGTGGACGAAGCCTTTGATGGGGTACTGTAAGGCGTTCTTTCTGCAAGTGCAACCAAGCTTTGTCGCCCACCTGAAACTTATGTGGCACCCGATGTTTATCATTTTGTTTCTTGTACTTGTCATTGGACTTATGTAGGATATCATGAACCTATTGTCGGATGTGTTGGATCCACTCAATGAATCGGGTGGCTTTGTCGACTTCAGTTGGAGCAGGAGATGAGTCGATTGAGGTGACCGCAAGGGAAAGTGCAACATCTATGGGACCCAATGGTTGAAATCCAAACCCCACCTGAAAGGGGTCGTGGCCAGTTGAGATATGCAGGGCTAAGTTGTATCTATGCTGGACATAGGGAAGACTCTCATCTCATGTGTGAGGGTGCTTGAAATTATACATGCACAAGATATGCACGATCATTCGATTTACGACCTCAGTTTGACCATCTGTTTGGGGGTGGTGTCCAGTAGTGACCAGAGGCTCGACCAGAATGTGATGAGAAATCGACTGTCTCGATCTGAGACAGTGGTTTGTGGGATCCCAAAATGGACCCAAACTCGTTCAAAGAAGAGCTTGGCAGTGGCTTATGCTGTGATGTTCTTCTTGCAGGCAACAAGAATCGTCATCTTAGAAAAATGATCAACAACCACAAAAACATAGTCATTTCCCCTCTTGGTGGACGGGAGGTCCGATATGTAGTCCATTGAAATGGATTCCCATGGCCTGTCAGGAGTAGGAAGAGGGGTATAGAGTCTTTGTTTCTTAGTGGTCGGTTTGGCAATAGCGTAGACAGTGCATGACCTGATATACTTACTGACCTCCTGTCGAAGTTTCGGTCAATAGAAATGTTTATGTAGCATCGCCATTGTCCTTTCGACGCCTAAGTATCCTACCACTCGACTGTAGTGGGCTTTCCAAGATCAGCTTTGCTCGCTCGCTTGATGGAACGTATATATGGCCCAAACAACACAACAACCCATCTTGAAGATGGAAATTATCGACAACTGTGTTTGCACCCAACATTTGGTAGGTGGTGGTGAAGTCTGAGTTTGTCTCATAGAGTTTGGGCCATCTAAAGGTCTCATGGCCACAAGAGTCTAACACCGTGGCGAGTTCCGCGACTGGCAGTCTACTGAGGAAATCAACGACATGTTTGGTGCTTCCTGTTTTATACTTGATGTTGAGGTGGAATTGTTGTAAGTATGTGGACCACTTTTGATGGCGGTTATTCTGTAATTTGCCTTGTGTCTGCATGAACTATAGTGGCTTATGATCAGTGTGGATGATTGTCTCCCTCCCAAGAACGTCATGTCTCCACTAGCGGCAGGCTTGCACAATGGACTACATTTCTTTGTCATAAGTAACATACTTACGAACAACATATGATAGTGTCTCACTATGATAGGCCACGGGGTGGCCGTGCTAAGGGAGAACGACGCCCACAACATAGTCTGAAGCATCTGTCTCGATCTCAAAGGGTTGTTGCAGGTTTGGTAGTGAAATTACTGGGGTTGAGCGCAAAAGTTGCTTCAAATCATCGAACGCTTATTGTTGGGACCGGTCCCACGTAAATTTTGCCTTAGCACCACCCCTGGTTATTTGGTTGAGGGCCCATGCAATATGTGAGAATCCCAACACGAACCTATAGTAGAAATTGGCAAGGCCCAAGAAGCTCCGAAGCTAAGTGAGTGTGGTTGGGGTTGGTCAGTCACAAATGACTTGGATCTTAGCTGGATCCACATGTACGCCATGCTGATCAACAATGTAGCCCAGGTAATTGACCCTGTCCATGCCGAATGAGCATTTTTTCAAGTTGGCGTATAGCTTGTGCTGTCGCAGGGTGTGCAGAACCTGTTGAATATGCTGCAAGTGTTCTGCCCAAGACTTGTTGTAAATGATAATGTCATCTAGATACACCACTACTAAAGTATTGGTGAATGGTCACAAGCTATCTTCCATCATCCTCATGAAAGTGGTTGTAGCATTTGTCAAACCAAAGGGCATGACCAACCATTCAAAAAGGCCTTCCTTTGACTTGAAGGTGGTCTTCCATATGTTTGTCTATTTTATCGGGACCTAGTGGTAGCCAGACTTCATATTAATTTTACTAAAGTATTTGGCCCCCGTGATTTGATCAAGGAGGTCGTTGATTCGAGGAATTGGGTACTGGTTTCTAATTGTGATTTTATTCAGTGCTTGATAATCAATGCAAAGTCATCAAGTTCCATCTTTCTTCTGTACCAGCATGATTGGGCTCCCGCAAGGTGATGAGATGGGACAGATGTGCCCCTTGTGGAGAAGTTCTTGGATCTTTTGTTTAATCTCCTCATTCTCTAACATAGAGCGACGATAGACTGGACCATTGGGAAGCAGTGCGTCGGGTGTCAGATTGATAGGGTGCTTGACCTGACAGTGCAGAGGTACCTCGGTAGGTGAGGAGAAGATATTTGAGTATTCTTCGACGACCTTATCTACTTGCTTCTGCTGTGTGGAGAGATTGGCCTCAGAGACCTTGGATGTGGCTGTGATCTTTCTCTCATTCTGAGAGTGAATCACGAAGAAGACAAACTTCCCCGTCTGAGAGATGACCTTCCTGCATTACTTGGAAGAGATCAAGGAAATAGCACTAGGTGGGACTGCCTCGGGTATCCTGTACAATTTCCTCTTCAAAGTAATAATAATACTACAAGGCCTAGACTCATATACAACATGACGTTTCCATAAATAAGGTTGTCCCAAAATAACATCACAAACTTTTAGAGGAGCAACATCACACATTACCTCGTCTTTGAAGGGCTTGATGTCGTACGACAGTCGACACTGTTGGCTAATGCAGAGATTGCTTCCTTGGCGGAGCCATCCAATGGTGTAGGGTTGTGGGTGTGACATTGTCGGCAGGGCCAACCGCTTGACAACCTCTGCTAAGATGATGTTCTTCTGGCTACCGCTATCAACGATGAAGTGCAGCGGGGTGCCTTTTACCCACATCTGTGAATGGAAGAGGTGCTCTCCTTCTTCTAGCTCGTCTGGTTCATCAGGCTGGAGCTTGGTGGTAGCAACGGTGGCATTGGGTTCCGTGTAAATGATCCGTCTTCCCCTTTCTGGTTCTGAATCAAAGTCAGAACCCACATCTGATTCAGAGGTTTTCACTTCGGCCACCAATGACTACTTTGAACGACAGTCAACAGTGTTATGCCAATGGCTTTTATGGAAGTCGCACCACTTCCCGGTATCTTTCTTTGTCTTTCTGGTGTCCCTCTTTGCTTGCGGCTTGGACTAGCTGTCCTGATACTGTCCATCTTTTCTTTGTCCTTTGTTCTGTGGGTTGGGGCTGCCATTTCCTGTCTTTTGTTGTGAGGGGTTCTTAGGCCCAAATTGCCGCGTCTTTTGTTTGAGCTTCTCCTCGATTTTGATGGCATATCGATAGGCCGCGCCTGAGGACGAGATGTCCAAAAATTCCATTTCAGTCTTGATGTATCTATGTAGAGCACCACGATATTTGAGCACCAGATGTCGCTCTGAATCTTTGATACCTAGCTTGGTGCGCAAGGTATGAAAGATATTTGTGAACTCTGGCACTGCTTGGTCTCTTTCTTACCGCAATGTGATCCATTTGGTATACAAGTCGTCATAACTGCCAATAGGGTAGTATTGTTCCTTAATAACATCCCTGAAGGATTCTCAGGTTGTCATGATTGTAAATAATGAGGGTTCCTTTGTTTCCTTTTGCTCAAAGAAAGTTTCCCACCAATCTTTGACATGGGGAACGACTTTGAGGAGCACAAAAGTAATATTTTCTCTATTCAAAAAGTTGTGGACAGAAAAATACCCTTCTAGTAGATTCAACCACTTGTATACACTGTCTGCGTCTATCTGACCTTCAAATACAGGAATATCGAAGTTTATTTGTACCTTGAAGGGGGCGGCGCCTCCACTCGAAGAAGATGCGTTGCCTGTTGGTAGCCGCCGAAGGATTTGCACGAAACTATCCATCATATCGTTCCTCTGTTGCGTGAAGGCTTCCTCAAGCAACATTTTGAAAGGATCTCTTGTCCCGTCATCTTTCTTTTCTCCTGCCATGAGAGGTCGCTTGGGCGTGCGAGAGCTTTGGTCCTCAAGATAAACAAGCTCGAGACCCAATTCTTTGTACTCTGACCTCGTTGGGGACATGCATTAAGACGACAAGGAGAAGACCCCTCTAATACCACTAATCCAGATTTTATGAGCAGAACGAAATGACTACAAATTATTAACAGATGCTTAACACAAAAATAGAGATACAGTGAAACTGGTTTTCTATTCAATAAGGAAATAAGCTGAAACTATAAAATGCAGCGGAAAACAAGCTTGCTGGAATGGTGGCGGCTTATCTCTGAGGAGAAATGTGACGGTTGCGCTCATTTGCAAGAAGATAATTCCAATGAGGCTCTGGAGGCCTTTTTACAATAAATAAGAGTTTCAAAAACCCTAGACATCCAAAAACCTAACCCTAGGAGATGAAGCACCAAAAGCCATGTGGGCCCTATTTGGGCAAGTCAGTGCATCAACTTCCTAGTGTTGTAACTTTTTCATACGATCTTCGTTTTAGGCGTACGATAGCCTGTTGGAAAGATCTATCCGAGGACTACAACAATTGTCAAAATTTTTATAAACGAGAACATACCCAAAAAAACGTCGTTTAGGGCCTCAAAACGGCTGCAGAAGTTCAGGACCCGAAAAACTGCTAAAAATAATAAATTACAAAAATTGTCAGAAAGATGTTTTGAGCAAGCTAGAAAAGGTGGGTGACCACCGATATGCACCTGGAGCATCTTCTCTCATTGTATTTATTCATGCTTTGGTAATGAGAAAAGTTGAGCTAAGTGTTCATTGTTATTGTATTTTTTGCTCCATTATTATGCTAGTGTATTTCTTCAGCTTTGTCGAGTTAGCTCGATCCGATCACCTACGCATCCAACTCGTAGTCGATTGTTGGGTTAGTCAATCCACCACCCAACTATCTTCGACTGTCCGAACGACAGGTGCATCGACTACTCAACCAACTATTGTGGTACGTTGGTCGATCGTTGACCGACTATATCCAAATGTAGGTCGACCTCTTGAGCGATTGAACCCAAGAAATGTGTGATGAACCATCAAATGATGTTCCAACAAAAAACCATCAAATGTGACTTTATGCTACAAGACAAAAACCATCAACTATGGATTTGTGCTAAAAAACAAAAGCCATCAACAATGACTTTGTGCTAGAAGACAAAAGCCATCAACTATGACTTTGTGCTAGAAGACAAAAGCCATCAACTACAAATGTCTTGAACAATTTCCTGCACGTTCATATTGAATCCCGTGCAAGAAATTCTTATTCGATCTATATTTCTCAACAAGTTATATGGATCATGTCAAAGCCTCCGACTCATTGGACAAGTTGCCTATAGATTAGCTTTCTCGGCCCAAGATCCACCTAGTCTTTCATGTGTCATGTTTGCAAAAATTAGCGTGGTCAAATTGTCGCATTTAGACTAGCCTCCGAGAACTTGATGAAGAATGCTCGTCTTCAATCCCTCTACCATGGAAAGAAGAGAGCGCACAAGGTTCTGATACTTCCTTTTAAGCAACTGAGTATTAGAGAAGTAATCGAGAAAACCACTCTTCCCTCTAACATGGAAAGAAAAGTGCCCATATGGTTCTAAGACCCCCTTTTGAGCAATTAAGTTCTCTAAATTGAGAATACCATTGTTCTCTCTACCATGGAAAGAAGAGTACCCACAAGGTTTTAAGATTTCCTTTAGAATAACTAATTTATAAAAAATTAATCCACAAGAACACAGGAATTAAAACCCAATAATATGGATGAAAAATCACCACAAAGTAAAGTAAGAAATATCAAAATAAATAAAAAATACAATGAACAAAAGAAATTGAAAGTGAAGGGATACCAACCTTGACATTAAAACCCAAAAATATGGATGAACAATCACGATAACTATGTAAGAAATATAAAACTAAATAAAAAGAATAAAAGAAATGTGACTTTGATACCAACCTTGTACAACTCTACTATGTGGTGCACTCTACTATGTGGTGCATAGTGAGAGTGGATGAATGTGACTTTGATACCAACCTTGTGAAATTTGCTATGTGGTGCATAGTGAAAGTGGATAAATTTGACTTTGATGCTCTAATCTCCAAGCTTTAAACTACACTCTCTATCCCTCAAGGCTTCTAACCAAGCCTTAACTCTTAAACAATACCATATATTGACTATTCACATAAATTCTTTACAGAATGTGTGATAACAAAGATATTTTTTGTGATTTTATAAAATTATTTTAATATTTAAGTTTAATATTTTGTTTTTTTCTAAAGCAGAAAAAATTTACAATATTTGGGACTACTAGCCTAGCTTTTGTTTATACATTCTCAAGACCTAGATATGTAACAACATCTATGTGTGCATACAAAACCTAACCACTTGAAATAACTTATTGGTAGTTCATAAGAGACCATAATTCCAGTCCTCCCACAGTCCTCTAAACCTTGATTCGTTAACCTATTTCCTTAAGTGAAAGAAATTTCAACTCTTAACCAATAAGAAACACTTTCAAGACATACTCTAAAACTAAAAAGCAGTTTCATAGAAGTCATGGGGTTTCTTAACTAGAATAGGTCTCATAATCATAGCACTCATGACCTGGCTGTGAAATTAATGAATAAACACAAGTGTGTCTGTAAATATGGAGATACAATCAACTCTGCGGGAGTCCCCATCTCATAGTGGAAACTGCAATTCTGTCATGCTGTCAGTGTGTTGGGCCCTCATTATTGGATTCAACAGTACGGGAGGTTAAAAGAGCGGCTGTTCGGCGCTAGGATCTATCGAGTGGAATGCTAATTAACCTACCCAAGAACAATTTCAAGAACGAGTAAACAATAAGCGATACCTTGTCCTCTGGATCCTGATTATGTTCCCACAGCATCAGCTACTTTGGCAGAATGGTCTTCCCCTGCATTGCTCACTGTGTACGAAGAAAATGGTTACACTGTCATAGAAACATCTTTACCCTGAATTTATTATTCCAGAAGGGATTAAAAAATTACGGAGGCACAAACTTCTGGCTGATTTGAAAAATCTGGTTTACTAATTTAGGTTTTTTCCGTTAGCGTCAATTTTTTCCATCTTAACTTATTAGGCTACCCACCGGTCAGCCATCTACCTCATCTCAGACGTTTAATTGGACCATCTTCCCGAATTGTAGCTAAGGGAGTTAGGGTTTACAGCAACACGCGTCCTTGAGTTTCGTCAAAAATATAATAATGAGCCGTTTCTGCTAGCATTTGTCCATTTCTCGAGATTCTCCTTCAAAACCATGTTCATGTTTCGAGAATCCTCAGTGGTTGTAGCCATAGAGATTGCTGTGAATATGCAAGAGAAATACTTCCTTCTGGCATTATTTCTCAAGGCGACCAAGGTGGAGATTCATTCTACAGTGTTAGCTTAAGATATTTTGAGCTTATAGGATGAAAATGACTCACCAGAGTCAGTTACATTATCTATTTCTATTTGTGGGAATAGTCTGCCTTCAAATCTTTGCTCCAAAATGCTCCGCAGCAAAAACTCAGGGAATGCTGGATAGTATCATGGGTTTCCTTCGAGGACGCCCCACTATACAAGCAGCACAGCAGCAGACACGACACCAGAAACATAATTCTTCTTTTACAGTAGAGAGTCCGGAAGAAGTAGTTAAAATGGTCCAAAAGTAAGTGCCTCATTTTAAACTTGCAATTATTGTTTTTTTTTTTGAGTTTTTAACAGTATATTTGATTAATATTTTAAAATATTTGGCCATGTTGGAACTTAGAATTTAGATTTGAGTGATTGAATTTGTATAATTAAAATGTTTTTATGATTTTTCAAAGTGTTGAATTCATTTAAAAAATTCAATTCAACAACAAAAATAGTGAATTTGTGATACCAATTTGTAACATCCCTGCCAATGCTACTCCAGAAAAAGCTGAAACTCTGATACTATTTTGTAACGTCTCCAGCCACCAACAACAAACTTGGCAGGCAATGAAGATCTATTTCGTCAGATTTATCCAAAGTTTAAACAATGCCATTGTTTTTTCTTTCTTTCCTAAACTTTATAATTATTGGAATGCGCTGAGAATCGAACCTGTACCAATTGGTTGCAAATGAGTATCTGAATGCAGAGTATTGCCTGTAATATATTACTTATTTTGTGTATGGTATGGTGTGTGCTGCAGAAATATCAATGATTCTCGAAGACAGCTTACCTATTTGTCCTGTGGAACCGGGAATCCAATCGATGACTGTTGGCGCTGTGACCCAAACTGGCAAATGAACAGGCAAAGGCTTGCAGATTGTGCTGTTGGCTTTGGCCGAAATGCCATTGGAGGGAAGAATGGTCAATACTATGTAGTAACCGATTCCAGTGACAATGATGCTGTGAATCCCACACCCGGTACTCTCCGCTACGCCGTTATTCAACACGAGCCGCTATGGATCATATTTGAGAGTGACATGGTTATCCGGCTCAAAGAAGAGCTCCTCATGAACAGTTTCAAAACGATCGATGGCAGAGGCGCTGATGTCCACATTGCCCACGGTGCCTGCATTACAATACAGTTTGTGACCAACATCATCATTCATGGCGTTAGCATCCACGACTGCATTCAAACAGGCAATGCCATGGTGAGGGATTCCCCTGACCATTATGGCTTCAGAACGCTGGCAGATGGCGATGGCATTTCAATTTTTGGAGGACGCTTCATCTGGATAGACCACTGTTCTTTTTCCAGCTGTCACCATGGCCTAATAGATGCAATCATGGGATCCACTGCCATCACCATATCAAACAATTACTTCACTGATCATAACATGGTCTCATGCATCACCATGACATTGGATTCCTTTTACAAATCAAGTGTTCTGGTATATTAATCTGTCACAATCAGATAAAAGCTAAAACGGTCATTTCTATGCAGGTTATGCTTCTTGGTCATAGCGACAGCTATGTGCAAGATGTGATCATGCAAGTAACGATTGCCTTTAATTACTTCGGAGAAGGGCTTGTCCAAAGGATGCCCAGGTAAATTTTCTTTCTGCACATGAAATCAACTTCTCTGAATCTAATCTTTGAATCTTTATGTGAATGTGATGTCATGTTATTCTCGTAGTTAAAAATTTGTGTTTATTTTTAAAAAGTTATAAGTTGAAATCCAAAAAGGTAAAATAAAATATATTCAGCGATCAAATTTTTCTATATACAAGTAACTTTTTATTCTTAATTAAAAAAGTTACAAGTTCAAAGCCATAGAAGTAGAATAAAATAGACCTAACTCCCTGTGAATCTCTTCTCTCACAAATAAAAAAAAGTCTCATGCAAGAAGTTACACAATTTCACTCCCTGTGAATCTCTTCTCTCACAAATAAAAAAAAGTCTCATGCAAGAAGTTACACAATTTCAGAAGTTACACAATTTCAGGATAAAATTGATTTTGTTATTAATTCAGCTAAGTTCTATGTATACATTTGTATGCCAAAAATATTCCACTGGGAGTCTGTGACCATAGCACGTGGAACGTATTAAACTTTAATATGATTCTAGTACTTTAAGTGATCGTTTTGTTTGTATCCACTGTTAAATAATGGTTGGGAACTTACTCAGGTGTCGACACGGGTACTTTCACGTGGTTAACAACCACTACGCGCATTGGGAAATGTATGCAATCGGTGGGAGCGCTAACCCAACAATTAACAGTGAAGGCAACATATTCGTAGCACCTGATAATGCCAACGCTAAACAGGTGTAGAAACTGATTCCCTGTTTCTGAATCCTGTAGGTTAAAGATTTTATGAAATCAAGATTTTTTTAGAGATATTTGTTTGAAATTTTTTTAAGAAATATTTGTTTGAAATTTTTTTTTAGAAGATATTTATCGAAATTCTGTTACAAATTGTTGAATTTTTAGATTTAAATAATTATTTCTCTAAAATTAAAATATTTTGGGAGTTTTTTTAGCAAGCTAAATTCATTTCTGCATTTAAAAATGAATTTTAAACAAAAAAAAATAATATTTTTTCACTTATAGAACAGCTAATCAAAGCCAATCATAATCATAGCATCCTTGATCAGTAATTTTAAAGTTCATGTTTGTATTTTTGAAGTAGAATTCGCCGCTGAAACCCCGAATGAATTGCAGGTAACTAAACGGATCTATGCAGTAGACGAGGAACAGATTCAGTGGAACTGGAGATCGGCAGGAGACCAAATGCTGAACGGTGCATATTTTATTACTTCGGGCGCCGTGGCGGCTGATAACTATGCTTTAGCCTCCAGTCTCGGGGCAAAGCCAGCGTTGCTTGTGGAAACCATTACCGGAGAGGCAGGCGCCTTACAAGGCAGGCAAGTATTTGAGTTTTTTTTAGGGTCGTTTGTCCATCAGTTTTGTAAAAGAATGGATGAAATTGTATAGAAAGAAAGAAAGAAAGAAAGTATTTTTAACATCCACGAGGTTAAAAATAGTCTATGGGACAGATTGTTTTTTCATCTTGCTTTTGTATTCGGCCCTTTTCCTGTGAAGTTTTACAATAATCGCTCTCAGCGTCTCAACAAACTCCCTGCTGAATAGATTATCCCAAGAATTAGCTACCAGAATACCTGCATAATTTTCCCTGCTGTCTTTGAGGGCCTCTATATGAAATTCAACAATCTAAAAGACATATTAAAGATTTTTCAATTTATTTATGCATTCAAAATTATAATTATTTTATGTAGAATTTCAATAATCTCTCCTAAATAGATGAACTTTTATGGGATTCCTATGATCTGCCCAAATAAATGAACCCTACCCTTAAATTGCCTGATCTTAAAACCCTTAACTTGCCGGATTCCGATGATGTACCCAAATAGATAAAACCTTTAAAATCCTTAAATTGCTGGATTCCGATGATCTACCCCAAATAGATGAACCCTTAAATCGCCGGATTCAGATGATCTCCCCCAAATAGATGAAACCCTTAAAACCCTTAAATTGCCGGATTCCGATGATCTCCCCCAAATTAGATGAAACCCTATTAGGGGTTAACTGTACACTTCATCTATTATTTTTTGCAGGACCCAGAGTAGCAATGGCAAGACTCATATGTCAGTATCAGCTGCACCAATGTCAAAATTGTCGGCGTCTCATTCTCATCAAATAATATACTTCTTCTTTCTGTGCACTGGGTGCCTGACAGCGTTGAACGTTGTGAGGTAATGTTTGTCTTCTTCCACTGGACATTCGTTTGATACCAGCTGGAAGCCATATTTCTCTGCTGTTCCTGTTGAGGTAATGATGGAGCCATTGAATCTGGGTGAACGTTACTTAGGTTTTCCAGGCTTTATGGCTATGTGCTTGTTCATGAGATCGTGATAGGTTGCGGAATGTCAAATCCATTTCTACGGAACCGTGAAATGGAAAGCGCAATTTAGCTGGCAGATAACCAAATGTAATTGAGCTCCCAGCTGGTACTTGACGATTGTCGTGCGTAGTCTCGATTCTCGAGGGAAGGAAGCGCATTACCCCGTTCCTCGAGGGTTTGGTGCTCAATTTTCGAGGCATTAACGGCTGGATGACAGTTTGCGATCCATTAATGGCCACCATTTGCATCTTTTCACGTATTGTAAGGTACATGGAAGATGAAAAATCAGTTCCCTGTATCTCTCTGGTGCTCAATTTTCGAGGCATGAGTGGCCACAATTTGCGCTCCATTAATGGCCACTGTATGTACACTATTTGCGTGGATGTTGACGTATTGAAAGGGACATGGAGGATGAAGATTTTGCCAATGTATACCTGATTCGGAGTTAAGAGATAAATATAGTTGAAAATTTTAAATGTGATTGTGATTGTGATTGTATTTATGTGGATGTTGACGTATTGAAAGGTACACATGGAAAATGCAGATTTTGCCAATGTACACCTGATTCGGAGTTAAGTGATAAATATAGTTGAAAATTTAGTTTACATAAATGTGATTGTGATTATGTGGAAGGTGTTTTTTTGGTTTTCACCAATACTTCAATTTTTTTATTTCTAAATAATATGTAATTAGAATTGTGATTTAGTCACTTTAAAATGTTTTGATCGAATCATAGAATTGAGCCAAAAACAAGTTTAAAAAACTATTAAAAGATAAGAAAATACATAAATAAGAAGCCATTTTATGTAATAATTAATCACACTTTTTCAAAAATGAGTTAAAAAAAAACTATTAAAAAAAAATACATAAAAAAGAAGTTATTTTATGTAATAATAATTAATCACACTTTTACATAATTAAAAAGGTGTTAAATTACCAATTAATTTACACTTTTTTGTTTTAAAAGTTCTTTACCAAATGATCAAGATCCCATGTATATGAGTTTTATGATCTAGTTACTTTGGCATTTGGACGGGTTCACAATTTTTATTATGTATTTTTTTTAACAATAAATAATAATAACTAAACTAAGTTAAGAGTGAAAAAGACAATCATATTACATATTTTTATTAACTTTGATTCTATTAAATAGAGAACATTTTATAGTTTATTTATATTAATATTTTGTGTTTATAAGTTTTTATATAAAGTATAAGAATTACCAACTAATATGCAACCTATAAGATAGTTATAATAAGAAATTAAGATAGCTAGAGTTGGTTAAGAATGATAAACAATCATGTTATACATTTTTTTTCTTATTTTTGAAGTTGGTTAATATTTTTAATTTGATTTTTAAAAATGAGGGTAGATTGATCTCAACTCTAGAGGTATTAAGTAGGGATAGGGATTAAAAAGAAAGTAATATGTAAATATGTAAATCTCTGAGTGTTTAAAAAATCTCTAATTATGATGGATCTATATTGGTGCATATATATATATATATATATATATATATATATATATATATATATATATATATATATATATATAAAAGTTTATATATATATTAAAGTTTTATTTAACTTAACATAGTTTACCTTGTTTTGAAATACAAAAAGGTGGGCTACATACTTAGGCATCATTGTCTCTAGCAAAATGCACCAAGAGAAAAACTTGAAAAAACAAGCTGGCTTAAGCCAAAACCCTCATACATAAGGCATGCAACATAAGAGTATAAAAAGCCCTAAGGATTGAAACTATGATACCACATCAAGTGGGATTCATCATGATTGTCTAGGGGTGAATCTCATGCATCATTAGCCTTTGGGGGGCTTAGGCACCTCAAAATAACAAGTCCAAAGTAAGAAACTCCTTCCCTAGTAGGGCAGTGGCTATTACATAATGATCAAGTGCTTAGTACTCTCTAACCAATCTTGTTAGAGAATCTTCTTAATGATCTTCTAGAGTTATGTTTTTTTAGAAGTGGTGTTACTAATAATACCAATTTTTTTTATAAATGAAGTTTTTGACTTTTTTAATCTTCCTAATTATAAAATATTAATAATTTTTTTTAAATGTTTTTTTTATCCTCAAAATATTTTTTAATTATTAGTGATAAAGTTTAATTTTTTACATTTAAAAATTCAAATTTATTCAACTTTTTGAAAATCAATAATAATGTTATATATAATTTATTTTTTCAAACTTATAATTGCTATCTAATTCTATATTTCTAGTTAATTTTAAATGCCATCAATTTTAAATAAAAATGAAAATATTATGTTTTTCAAACTTTTCAAACTTTATTTCAACACACCTATAATACATATAGATAAATAACACCAAAGTTAAATATTGAGAGAAATAATTTTACACTTAAATGCTAATTATAATGATTATCATATATATTTAAATGCTAATTATAATGATTATCATATATATTTTAGAAATGTTTTTTTAATTATCATATCAAATAATTTTTTTTATATATTAAATAATTTTTTTAATGATAAAACCATAATTTTTTTTTAACTTATATTTTCTAACAGAGGTTTAAAAAAAAATAAAAAAAATTACTATATAAAAAAAGAGGTTTAACATAAAAAAATTACTATAATATGAGAAAAGTTGGATTATTAAATATTATAATGTTAGAAAAAATATGGTATATAGTATCAACTTTTTCCAAACATTTAAACACAAGATTAAGCATGTTTTAATTAATTTTGCTATTTACTATTAAAAACAAATATTTTAGAAGAAATTTTGAAGTGATAAAAATTGAAAAATATTCATAATGAAAATTCTTTGAAGTCTACAAACAAAAAATTTACCATATCTATATTTAAACTTATCATTGAAATTTAAATAAATTGAAAGGTTATGGGATATATTTTCTTGTTTCCTATTTTTTTTTCCTTAGAAAACATACAATTTCTATTCACAAAAGAATATTACATATGTATATGTTGCATGATTTTTATTAATGACAAAAAAGTACATAGAATGTAAAAATACAAAATGAATGAATTCGCTAAAATGGTGGCAGCTTATCTCTAAGAAGAGATTCTAGAGGCTCTTTTAACATAAAGAAAATATAAAACCCTAACCTTGGAAGATGAAACACCAAAAGGTTTGTGGGCCCCAATGGAGGGTAGTTGATACGTCAAATTCCCAAGGGCCTAACATTTGCATACAATCTCTATTTGGGGTGCACAATAACTCACTGGAAAGGTCTATCTGATGACTACACATGTTGTCACACTCTGGCTAAAGCCTATAGTGTGACTGTGCCATGCATAAAAAACATTGTTTAAGGCCTCCAAACGACCCCAAAAGTTTAGGACTCGAAAAAATGTAGAAAAATTGCCAAGGTGGTAACCCCTGTTTTGAGCCAGTGGAACAGGTGGGTGGCCACCAATTTCCGCCTAAATCGTTCTCCCCCCCTTAGGAAACAATGGTCTCTATGGTGTCAAGTTCTCGTGGAAGATGGGGAAGCTTTTGCCAAATCTAAACCTTGGTGAATTGCTTTCATTGCTGAAGAAGTTGTCATGCTTAGCTTGTTATGAACCCAAGGTTGAATCCGTTCAACCAAGATAACTGCATGATCTACCTGAGTGTGGGAGGACTCTGTCGGTGAAGATGCAACATAAAGAGAAAGAAAGGATTTGTTATAACTTTTCTTGACTCGATAGTGTGGAGGCACCCATGCAGGGTGCAGTAAGAATATCTTGGTGCTCTTCTACAATCTTGTTGATATGCTCCCACTGAATAGAAGGGTCTTGGGCTGAGGCTGCAGTGATTGCAGTGTCCTTCTCTTCTAAATAGATCGTGAAGAGACTAAACTTTGCAGTATGAGAGATTACTTTGTGGCACTGTTTTGTCGAGACAATA
The DNA here is from genome assembly GCA_009831015.1 of Picea engelmannii. Taxonomy (NCBI): domain Eukaryota; kingdom Viridiplantae; phylum Streptophyta; class Pinopsida; order Pinales; family Pinaceae; genus Picea; species Picea engelmannii. Next base: position 554,945 of record ML779207.1, on the reverse strand, counting down.
GTCATAACTACCTCTGGTATCATGTAGAGTTGACCCCCCAGAGTAACAATGATGCTACAAGGTCGAGACTCATAAATAACATAATGCTTCCATATATATGGTTGGCTTAATAGAACATCACAAACTTTCGGTGGGGAATCATCACACAATACCTCATCCTTGAAGGGCTTGATGCCATATGACAAACGACACTGTTGGTTGACATGAAGATCTCGTCCCTAGTGAAGCTATCTGATGTTGTATGACTACGGGTGTGGTGTTGTCGACAAATCCAATTGCTTGACAACCTCTATCGAGATGAGGTTCTTCTGACTTCCACTATCAACAATCAAATGCAGTAGGGTCCCCTTCACCCACATCTATGAATGGAAGAGACACTCCCCATCCTCAGGATCCTCTGGTTCTTCTAGTTGGATTGTTGCAGTCGCAACAATAGCAGTGGGTTCTGCATCAATGATATGTCTTATTTTATTATTGTCTGAATCAGAGTCCGAGTCGGGGATCAACTCGTTTTCTTTGAGCTCGACCACCATTGACTGCTTTGAGTGACATTCTATCAGACAATTGGCTTAGGTTGATGGATAGTTGGTTGTCATTGATGTCAACTATTGGAGAGTGATATTGTAGATTGATGTCAACCCTTAGTGATTGATGTCAACCCTTGGAGAAAGTACGGTAGCGAATTCCAGTAGCACAAAGTTCTGGGTAATGGACCCAAGTTTGTTTGATGTAAAAATGACTCATTATTGTCTTGTCATGGTTGATAATAAATACAAATGGATGAACTCCAAAGTGGTCCTCTTATGGTGAAAGCCCTCATGGGAAGACACTTTGCGGATTGAGTTATCCTAGAAGTATGGTTAGAGAACCCATGCTTATTTGTGGAATAATGAGATGAAGGTCAATGAATTTTTCATTGAAACTATCCTATATGGATAGTGTTTGTCATGCCATTTTCAGTGGTATTTGGAACGTCACATAACTCCTCACGGTTAGAAAGTTATGGCCATGAGAAGTTGGAGAACCCAGGTTTGGGTAATGGACCCAAGTTTGTTCGATGGATAATGGTATGATTTTTGATATATTTTTTGGTAATACTATTCTATATGGATAGTACATGTCATTCTATTTCTGGTGGTATGTGGAACGTCACATAATTCTTCATGGTTTGAGAGTTATGGCCTTACGAAGTTGGGGGACCCTCATATGTCATCTAGAAGCCCCAAAAGGTCAAAGTAGTTAAAGTGGTTTAAGAGATTTTAAAAGGTAAATAATAAAGTGAAGTGATGAGTGTATCATAATTCAAAGTGAATACAAAATAAATTATTTCAATAATAAATTTAATGGAGAAATTAGAAATGGGTTATAACCCTAAAATAAGGAAAGTGGGCAAAGTGACCCGGAAGATGTTTTTAAGGAAGCTACTTGGAGAGTATAAATAAGAGGCAAGGCTCTCTCATTTAAGACACACTTTAGCATATTGAATACCTATAGGTGTCTGAGGTAACCAAAGGATATCTAAGCCAAATTTTTGAGGAAAGGTGAAGAAAAGAAGGCCGAAATTCAAGGAAGGATAAATTCTTTTGATGATGCTTTCTAAGGTATGTTATTTACAGGTCATCTCACCATTTTCGCTATAAATTTTTTTCTAGAATGATTCAGGCCGTGAAATTGCTATGCCATTGAAGAAACATATCCAAGTATCTGTGGTAAAAAGTTAATCTTGTGGGTTGTTGTATTTTTGGAGTTACACTCCGTGGAAAATAGGGTTTGTGGCTAGTCATGAAACTAGTCAAAAACAAGTGTTTCAGGTAAAAACGTCATAAATTTTTCATAACAGATCCAAATTTAGTAAGACAAAATGTGTTGGTTATAATATAGTCTGTAGTATGTTGTGTAACAATTTCATATCTATTCAACAAATATTCCATGTGGGGCACTCTCTACAAGGTCGCTCTCTAGAATAAGCCAGAATTTAACAAGGTATGCCATTCTTGCTATAACTCCTTTTCTGAGAGGTTCCAAGTAGTGACACCTGGAGGAATTGCATAAACACACTGAAGAACGTTGTGTATCAGTTTCATATCTTTATTCATTACAAGTACAAAGTTGTGATTATTTCAAGTTAGGGTTGTTGACTAATCCAAAACTAGGCATGTGAGACTAAAGAAAAGTTTGATGAAAATGCTAGTCTCTTGTTGTTAAAGTTAAGGAAGGTTTGCAGGAATGTGATCATATACACCAGGTCTATTACAAAGTTACAAATCGTATTTGGATGATGAAATTGATGAGGGCATTTGGTTGAGGTACATGTCATGTACATGGTTGAGACAAGTAATTGATGAGTTGGCACATACATGAGGTGTATAGTTGATGATGTTAGTACATATTGATGAGTAGTTGATACATGATTGGTACATACTTGGTACATGGCACTTGTTAGTAGTATTGTTGACACATGGTTTATGGATGATGTAGCATACTTGTATTATTAGAAGCACATTTGATCTTGGTGATGATTATGAGTTGTTGCGTTATACTTGGTTGATGCACATCTTTGAGATTTGTCTTGGTGATTGATATTGGTGAGCAGATATGATTTGGTTGATAAAATCGATGAGACAGGTTGTTGTTATAGGTTGTTTGGACAAGTTGTTGTGACAGGTTTGGTGCACGGTTGATGCACTTGTTCATGGTACAAGTTGAGGTACATGTTGGTGCATGGTTGATGCACTTGTTTATGGTACATGTTGATTACATCTTTGTTGGTACAGGTTGGTACATAGTTGATGCACTTGTTTATGGTACAGGTTGATTACAGTTTGAGGTACAAGTTGATGCATGGTTTAGGTTATTGGTACATGTTGTTTGGTACCGTTTGATTGGTATAGTTTTACAACAATATATCTCACAGTTATAGTGTGATAGTGCTTCCATCATTCTAGTTATATGTCAGGGCGGTTGGATGGGGCAAGGCTAGGTGGTTGTAGCCACCTTCCAGTTGTAGCCGGAAAATATAGGGGGTTGTAGTCTCCTTCTGGTTGTAGCCAGAGAATTGGAGAGTTGGAGCTTCCCTCAGGTTGTAGCCTGAGAAACTAAGGGGTTGGAGCCTCCTTCCAGTTGCAGCTGGAAAACAAAGGAAGTTGGTGCTTCCAATGAATGTAATTCTTCAAGACATATAAGAAAAATCATTCCATAGTTTTCTCCCGCTTTGGGTTTCCACGTAAAAAAAATGGTGTACTGTGTATGTGTATGATTGTCCATTTGTTCATTGCTTATTTACTCTATAGTTTGGATGATAATTCTACATTGATATAGCCCTTAGATTATATGGTTAAAATGGATTAAATTTCTCTATTACTGATTCACCCCCCCCCCCCTCTCAGTAATCCAACACACTCATCGGTGTTGTGCCAAGGGATTTTCTGGAAGTCACACCACTTCCCAGTGTCCTTTTTTATCTTCTCGTTGCCCTTCTTTTCCTGTGGCTTGAGCTGGTGGTCTTAAGGTTGTTTGTTATATGAGTTAGGGTTGTCTTTACCATACTTTGGTTGTTGCGGATTTGCAGACCCAAACTCCCACTTGTTCTGTTGCTTAAATTTCTGCTCGATTTTGATAACATATCGATAAGTGGATCCTAATGATGAAATGTCCATAAATTCCATTTTAATTTGAGTGTATCTATGTAGAGCCCCGCAGTATTTTAGAACCAGATGTCGCTCAGAGTCTTTGATACAAATCTTGGTGCACAAGGTATGGAAGGTATTTGTGAACTCTAACATTGTTTGGCCCCTCTCTTGATGTAGTGTGGTTCATCTCATGTACTAGTCGTCATAGTTTCCCACAAGGTAATATTGTTCCTTGACCACATCCATAAAAAAATCCCAAGTGGTCTCTGTTATGACTCCAAGAAACTCCTTAGGGTTGTAGGCTAAGGATGCTTGGTAACTTAAGAAATCATGAATAATGAAAGTGTGTGGATCAATGGGATAACTGAGGATGGCTAATGAGAAGAACAACTTATCATGCATTCGAATGAGCCAGTG
>ML779207.1:508436-535736 GCA_009831015.1 Picea engelmannii | reverse complement strand
ATATATATATATGTATGCTTAGGTGGCATTATCGCCCCATTTTTGTTACTGATGCCCCTATCAAGTTTGAGCAGGTCTGCAGGTTATGCAAGATATGTTGAGGTTCTCATGTGCTCTACGATGAGCACATGTCCCCGAGTTGGAGCCAGATGTTATCCCTGATTTTTAGGGATAACTAGGAGAACATGTCTCAAGTCCCACAGGTCCTAGACATGGAGTACCGAGAGTAGGATTGACTTGAGCATGGCCCTAGAGGGCCTATCCTTTTCTTCTTCCATCATCTTTATCTTGTTAGCAACAACAACATCCATCACCATTGGCTTAGTCCTGTATCAAAAGAGGTTCTTTCTCCATGAGGTAATTGGTCCAGGTATCATGGTATGTGTCACTTTTGATCATTGTAACCTTTAAATATATGCATATGATTCCATTTTACCTCTAACAACTGCTTGGATCTTACATTAACCGACTTGAAAATGATTGGGGAGATTGATAGGGTTCCCTAGCAAGCCTGTGCCCATAGGTTTTAGTTTTCCACTGAGGAATTTCTGAAAATCCATCATCCGCTCACATCACAGCACCACTATTTCACCTTGTCTCCCGCTCACTTATCCCATTCCCCTTATCCGGGCATTGGGTTGACCTATTTGTAGGATTTCACCTTATCTCGTGGGAAGAAGGGGCTAAAGGCCCAGAAGGTAAAAGCAGCTGGTAAAAGATAAACGCCTAGAAATAAGACCTCAAGATGCTTTGCCCAGGGATCCCCGAGAAGGCAATAAAAGGCCTCTCAGTAAGAAACAAGAGGGACTCAGAAAATAACAAACAAGACCTAGTCAAGAGGACAGGGGATCTCATCACGAGCCAACCTATTAGGTTCATGGGTACCTAATAGTATGACATTGCCACCATTTGGTTACCACGCCAGGGCAGTGACCTTTGGTTTCATGGCCAAGGGAAAGGGGGTCTCATCACGAGCCAACATTCTCATCTCTGTGAAAGTACTTGTGGGTAACACTATCAACTCTAGTCACCATGCCAAGGTAGTGTCCTCTGATTAGCCCTTGAATAAAAAAGAAAAAGAAGAAGAAAAAGGAAATAAAAGAAAAGAATAAAGGCAAGAACGAGCTTGGAAAATATTGCATCCATGACAGGTACAACTCGTTTTCTACAAAGGAACCCATAGATAACACTATGCATCCCTGGATCTCACTTCACCCACATGTCTGGAAATCCCCTAGCCACATCACCTCACTTACATGGCTTGGATGAAACCTTCCTGGAAACTTTCCTTTTCTTGTGGATACTAGCCCAATAGGACATCTTGTCTTTTTCTCCAGTCTTGTATTGTAGATTTTTGTAATGTCTTTGAGCTATTGACTGATGTATCAGGGTTTTTATGCATATGTTTAACAATATTAATGATGAAATGTGATTGACATTGCTATGATCCCTGTGACTAATGATCCCATGGAGAGCATAGCTTTTGATGTGCAGGACCATGCCCGACAAACAAGTACCATTTGGACCGATACACATGGGGAGATGATAAGGTCGGACCTCCATGGGGCTGAAGATCCCACTAGATGGATGCTGAGACCCCATCAGGGGGCAGAGACAGGATGATGGTTGATTAGGGTTTTACACCAGAGAAGAAGAGGACGTTTCATCAAAGGCACTTTGGTAGAGCCCAACCTAGGGGGATTGACCCACTTCCAGTGGAACGTTTTCCTTGGATGGCCCAGGATGTCACCTAGGAGCTCATGATGTCACCTTGAGCATGTGACAGTTTGACAGGACAATTGTCATGTGTGGCATGATTGGGAGGCCCAAAGAGGGCCAACGTTTTTCCCTTTGGTGCTGCATTTTCCCTAAAAAGGGCTAACATCTCCCTCAGTGGGGCTTGACATCTTACCTTTTCTCAGTTAGGGTCTTAAATTGAACATTTAATGTAAAACAATATTACTTTGATATTCTGGCCTTGTCAACCATTTTATGACTTAAAAATAAAATTAGGTCATCGATACACTATATATTGAGGAGTTTTAGCTTCATTTTATCATAACACATCACTCACTCATTAGTGAGGTCTGATTTTAGTGCCCTACTTGGGTATTTTTGCTAGTTTAGTGAGGCGCACTTGTTGAAGGAAGGCATTTCTTGGCATTTTATGGTTTTTCTCTTGAAGGAAGGTGTTACAACTAGGGTTTGTATGGTTATTTGTTAAAGAATTGTAAGTATTTTTTTGCAAAATTTCTTAATTGAATGGTTGTGGTCTTATTTTCTTACATGTATTTATAATTTGTTGAATCAAAACCCTAGGTGACAAGCACACAAGTAGGTCCTTGTCTCATGTCCCCTAATAGAGAAATTTTCAGCCATTGAAGAAGGAAGAAAGAGCCTAGCTGATGCAGGAGCATCACAACAACAAGCGAGCGTGGGACAAAACACCAACGCATTTTGGTAGATGATGAGTTGTTTGAAATGTTTTGAAGTTTGATACGCCAAACATAAATGAAACAATTGAGAAAGGGTGTACTTGTAGATTGTAATCAGAGCTTGAGCGTCCCACTCTCGTCTGAAGGATTAAGAGGCATTTATGCTAGTAAATGTAAGTAGGTAGCTTTGAATTCTTAGATTAGACAGTTTTAGGAGCTGGAGGGAAAACGGATATAGACACCCTCACTTGTATCATTGTAACATTAGCAACATTATCAATCAAGAGAGCATAGAGAAGAAGAAGTAGAGAGTTGTGTAGAGTAAAAACCCATGTACATAAGTTCTGGATTAATACAAAGATCTTTAGTTCAGACTCATGGTGTTCAATTTCTTTCTGTGTTTGTACATGCTGATTGATATATGCTTGTTTACTCTTTGTTATGCATTTTCTTTGATGCATGAATGTATGATTTCATATTTAATGTCTGAAATCTGAAGAGAGGGAGAGTAAGGAAATGAGTTTCAATTGTTTCTCTGTCTAAGCAAGAGTTTTCTTGCAAGGAGTGCAGTGAAATTGTCCGCAAGGTGTGCATTGACAGAAGTCAGAGTTCGTCTCTACAAGCTCAGGAGGGATAGCATTGTTCTCATTCTCGCAAAAGTGCAAGTTAAGCACAGGAGTCGTGCAAGGGGTGCGCTGGCCGAGTAGATTCTCAGAGTTTGTAACCCGAGGGAAGAATTGAAGGACTGCTGCTGCAAAAAGAGTGCACAGAGTCTAAGAATTCAAATACTTGGAGTGTATTTGAAGAAGTGCCGCAAGGAGTGCGCGAAGGAATTTTACCCAAAGAACTTGAGGATTTTTCAATCAAGCTCAGGAGGGATAGGATCTTCAAAGCTGTCGAAGAAAAGCTCAGGAGGTTTAGTACCTTGAAGCGTTCAAAGGGGAGGCATTGCAAAGTTACTTGCAAGCAGATAAGTTCCAGCGAAGGAATACCGAGTTCATTTCCCAGGAATCGTCAAGAGGAATTGGACGGTTGGAATTCTCCGTGGAGAATTTGCGAAGTCCCGAGAGCCATCGGATCATGTAGAGGAGTAGGGGAGTTACGGTTTAAAACCTTTACATCAAGATTCGCGAGGTTGCGAAAGGCAAAGTTGCAAAACCGCGAAAGAATCTGAGCCATCCGTTAGAAGAAGGACACGTGTCGTGAGATCACCCGTATCGGGAATTTGAACATCGGAGGTCAGAAAGAGAAGTCCTTCAACATCATGAGTGGCAAATTCGCAAGATAATCGCAACCATCCATCAGAGGGGGACAGGTGGAAGAGATCAAGGGATCTCACGAACTTGAAGGTTCACAAGGTGAGAGCCCAAAGATTGAGTGCTCCAAGTCGCGAGTGGTGCAATTGCGAGGAGATAGGACAACTGTAGGATCTGAGCCAATAGGGGCCGTTGGATCACTCACGTAATCCCATTTCAGGGTTTCGTGGGTTGAAGAGCCGAAAGCTTAGCATCAATATTCGCGAAGTCACGAAGTTCGAAACTCCAAAAGTCGGGAAGTTCCATAGTGGGACCCACGTTGACGACGTGTCGAAATTTTATCATTTCGGCATATCGGCGGATAGCAATTCAATAATTTTGTCCAGAAAGTCCCGAAGTCACGAGTTGTGATAAGGAGTAGTGAGGAGTTTACGATCTCGGCACCTCGAGTGTCGGGATACAAGGAGGTAGCACCTCGGGAAGTGAAGTCACGAAGTGCCGAAGCTGGGCACGAGGGACACGTGGTAGAACCGCAAGGTGGGCCCATGCAATAGATAGGCGGACACGTGTTACCTAGAAAGAAGGAGTCAACACCTGTTGACCTCTCACATCTCGGGGATTTGTGAGATAAGGGAACGAGTGTTCAACCCTTCGACTTGCGAAGTCGTGAGCAGCGAGAACGCGAGGAGAAAAGTCAACATCACTTCTCGGGGTTTTCGTGAAAAGAAGGTGCCAAGGTTGGACGCCACAAATCGCGAAGGTGCGAGTAGTGAGAGGAGCTAGCGTTAAGCCTAGCCGATGGTCACGTGTGGAAGGCACTGACAAAAGAAGAGCTATACCCATTTCGTGATCTCGGGTATCGCGGGATTGAGAAGGAAGAGTCGGGAGTCATGACTCATGAACTTGCGAGTTGCGAGTTGCGACAAGCACCTTTGGAATTGGTCCTTGGTCATAGCGCTGTGGTCACACGAAAAGGTGGAGCTCGCGCCTAGTGTTGTTTGCATAGGAGAGCTTCCGAAAAGGACCTGTGGATCGATAATTTGTGATGCCAGCAGGGAATCTAAAGAGATGATTTGGCTCGAGGGAGATAAAGAATGATCCTGTGAGTGGATCTCGGCCCTAGGGCCGATAGGTTTGCGTCAAGTGGTATCAGAGCTTGACTCTGTTTGTATACTTTAGACAGGGGAAGCGAGAAAGAAATCTCAACAATGCCACCGAGAAGAAGAGACAGACAAACACCTAATCTGCCAGAGGAAAGGGAAATGCCAAGAGGAAGGGGTAGGTAGGTGCCAAATCCAGCCATGGAAAGAGAGATGCATGATATACGCGCCAGACTCGAGGACATGGAGACAACACAGAGGTGCACAACTGGTGTTGGAGATGTCAATGATTCAGAAAGTGAAAATGAAGTTGGACATGAAGGAGAAGAAGTCACAGCAGAAGATGCAACAAATGAACACCTGATTAGGGTTGTTGCAAGAATGGTGCTAGGGAAAAAATGGATATTCCAGTATATGAAGGAAACCTGGATGCTGAAGAGCTTCTAGATTGGATTAGAGTTCTGGACACATATTTTGACTATGAAGATGTCGAGGAAGACAAAAAGGTCAAACATGTTGTCACAAGATTGAAAGGACATGCAACATTGTGGGGGGATGAGCTACAAGCTGACAGACGCTGCAAAGGAAAGCAAAAGATCAATAGTTGGGATAGGACGATCGCAAAGATGAAGGCAAAATTCATTTTCAGGGATTACCGGATTACTCTGTTTTGGAGAATGTAGAATTTGAGATAGAAGTTGATGTCAGTAAAGGAGTAAACTGAAGAATTCTACAGGCTGAACATTAGGGGAGGTCATCGCGAAAGTGATGATGAAAAAGTTGCCAGGTACATGAATGGCCTAAGATACAACATTCAGGATGAGATGAGCATGATGACCATCCGAACGGTGGAAGATGCTTATCAGATGGCTCTAAAAGCTGAAGAGAAGCTGAGCCGAAAATAAGGTCAAAGAAGCCAAGGTAGAAGTCAGCCCAGAGGCAAATCAGTTGCCCAGGATAGAAATCAGAAACCCAAGGAAGAGTGGAAGAAACCTCAGACTCAAACTAAGAGAGGTGGAAGCTCACAGAGAGGGCAATATACTGAATAGAGAGGTCAGTATGATGATGGAAACATTTTTTCTCGTACCAGAGGTAGAGGAAGAGGAAGATGTGGAGTGGTGAAATGCTTCAGATGTGGAAAGGTCGGACATAAATATTATGAGTGTCTAGATGGAAATAAAGAAGGTGGTGAGACTCACATTGTCGAAGCACAAAGAAGGAATGTTGAGGCAGAGGATGTTGAAGGCGGAAGACCATTGATGATGCGAAAAGTTCTTTTAACGCCAGAGAAGGAGGTGGAGAGTTCGGTCCAAAGGAACATACTTTTTTGGACCGCTTGCAAGACCAAATACTGGGCATGCAAAGTCATCATGGATAGTGGTAGCACATACAATCTCGTTTCTACAGATATGGTAGAAAAGCTAGAGCTGGAGACGATTGAACATCCAAGCCCATTCAGAGTTTCGTGGCTACAAAAAGGACATCAGGTAAACATCACTAAACAATGTTTAGTTGAGTTTAAAATAGGTGGGTATAAAGATGAAATACTCTGTGATTTTATTCCCATTGATGTTTGTCATCTATTGCTGGGTAGACCGTGGCAATATGACAGGAATGTGATTCATGATGGGAGGAAGAACACATACACCCTAGAGAAGAATGGGAGAACTCACATGTTGTTGCCGATTAAGGACAAAGAAGTAAAACCTGAAGTAAGCAACGATGTACTTCTCATGAGTGGGAAGGAACTTCTTACAGAGGCTAAGAAGAAGGAAGATCCACAATTCATTGTGGTCAGGAAGCCTAAAATTGTTTTAACCAGTACAAGGGTAGATGATTTACTGGAAGAGGTTCAGAAACTGTTGGAAGAGTTTGCTAACATAGTAGTGGACGAACTACCTCGTTCGTTGCCACCGATCAGAAGTGTGAGTCATCATATTGATCTCATACCTGGGGCTAGTTTACCAAACAAGGCAGTGTACAGATTGACGCCGCAGGAGAATGAAGAGGTCAAAAGACAGGTCCAAGATTTAATGGACAAAGGGTTGATTAGAGAAATCTTGAGTCCATGTGCTGTTCCGACAGTGCTCAGTCCGAAGAAAGACAGAGGCTGGAGGATGTGTACTGACTCAAGAGCAATAAAAAAGATAACCATCAGGTACATATTTCCATTGCCAAGGATGGATGATTTGATGGATTGCTTGAGTGGGGCCAATTTTTTTTCAAAGATTGATTTGAAAAGTGGTTATCACCAAATTTGTATGAGAGAAGGAGACAAATGGAAGACAACCTTCAAGACTAATGAAGGGTTGTATGAATGGTTTGTTATGCCATTTGGCTTAACGAATGCGCCAAGTACTTTCATGAGATTGATGAATGAAGTCCTAAAGGATTTCATTGGAAAATTTGTCATTGTGTATCTTGATGACATACTGATTTTTAGTAAAACAAAGGCAGAGCATCTGGAACATTTGGCTACAGTCATGAAGAGGCTACAACAAGAGAAGTTGCTGATAAATATGAAGAAATCCTCCTTCATGAAGACAGATCTCATTTATTTGGGTTTTTTTATTTCTGCAGATAAGTTGAAGATGGATCCAGATAAGGTGGAGGTAATTAAGAATTGGCCATCACTGAAGAGTATATTTGAGGTGAGAAGTTTTCATGGATTGGATAGTTTCTACCGGAAGTTCATCAAGAATTTCAGTGGAATTATTGCAATGATGATGGACACAGTGAAGAAAAGACATAAGTATTTTCACTGGACAAAAGAAGCAGAGAAAAGCTTCAATTTGTTGAAAAGGAAAATCATGGAACAACCAATTTTGGTGTTGCTGGATTTTAAAAAGACATTTCAAGTAAAATGTGATGCAAGTGGATTTGCAATAGGGGCAGTCTTGAGTCAAGAAGACAGGCTGATAGCATACTTCAGTGAGAAGCTGAATGGAGTGAAAGTGAAATACTCCACGTATGACAAGGAGTTCTATGCTATTATTTAGGCATTAAAGAAATGGAGACACTACTTAATCCCGAAGGAGTTTGTCTTATACAGTGACAATCATGATTTACAATTTGTGACTCAACAGGAGAAGTTGAATCAAAGACATGTTAAATGGGTTGAATACATGCAGAGATTTACTTTTGTAATTAAGCATATTTCTGGAACTGCTAACAAAGTTGTTGATGCTTTGAGTAGGAAATGTTTGCTGTTGTAGAAGTTCAAAGCCAAAACACTGGGTTTTGATGATCTTAGGGACATGTACATAGATGATCCATATTTTAAGGAGGCATATGAAGTAGCTGAGAATTCAATTCTCAGGGACAGAAGCCAGTGGACAGAATACATGATCCAGGAAGGATTACTGTTTAAGGGTAATCAACTTTGTATTCCAAAATGCTCCTTGAGGGAGAATTTGCTGAAGGAGAAACATAGTGGAGGATTGGCCAGGCATTTCGATCATGACAAGACATTCTCAAAGTTAAACGAGTCATATTTTTGGCCAAGAATGAGAGCAGACGTAAAAATATTTGTGGACAAATGCAAAATTTGTCAGCATTCAAAAGGAAAGAGGCAAAATGCAAGATTTTATCAACCGTTACCCATACCTGAGAGGTCGTGGGATGCAGTCAGCATGGACTTCATATTGGGGCTGACGAGAACACAAAGAGGCTTTGACTCGATCGTTATAGTGGTAGATAGATTTTCTAAGATGACAAACTTCATACCATGTCAGAAAACTAGTGATGCAAATCACATTGCGAATCTGTTTTTCAAAGAAGTTATTCGACTTCACGGCTTACCAAGGAGCATAGTTTCGGATCGAGACACCAAATTCGTGGGACACTTCTGGAGGACCTTATGGAAAAAGCTGGGAACAAACTTCTCGTTCAGTTTAGCTTATCATCCTCAAACGGATGGACAGACAAAAGTTGTGAACATAAGTTTGGGAGGCTTGTTGAGGAGCTTGGTAATAGAACACCATAGTCAGTGGGACAATATTCTACCACAGAAAGAATTTGCTTATAATGATTCAATCAACAGAAGCATAGGGTAGAGTCCATTCCAAATTGTTTATGAGACACAACCAAGAGGATTATCTGAACTGAGGGATTCAAAACAGGATGAGATAAGAAGTGCTAGTGCAGAAGATTTTGCCAAAGAAATGAAGGAACTTCACAGCCAGGTGAAGGAGTGATTGCAGAACTCGAGCCAAGAGTATAAACGTAGAGCAAATCAACATAGGAGACAACTTCAATTTGAGGTTGGTGATTTGATTCTGGTACATCTGAGAAAGGAAAGGTTCCCAAAGGGGACATATAACAAACTGAAGATGAAGAAGATCGGACCATGTAAGGTCTTGAAGAAATTTGGGGAAAATGCTTATGAGATTGAATTTCCCGATGGGATCAAAATTTCTCCAATATTCAATGTCTCAAATTTGTACCCATACAAAGCTGGAGTAGACAGTGAATACCCAGAGGTTCAGTGGAAAAAATAGATGCCAGTTGCAGAGAAACCACAAATGGAAAGTATACTGGACATAAGAGTTAGTAAGAGGACTAGAAGAAGGGAATATTTCGAATACTTGGTCAAGTGGAAGGGACATCTAGTTGAATATGCCAGCTGGGAGAATGAAGCAGAGATCCAGAAGCATGGACAGACCGTGCGAGAGCTCATGGACAGAAGCCCATGAAAATTTTCAAGCGAGGGAGTATGATGCAGGAGCATCACAAAAACAAGTGAGCGTGGGACAAAACACCAACGCATTTTGGCATATGATGAATTGTTTGAAATGTTTTGAAGTTTGATATGCCAAACATAAATGAAACAATTAAGAAAGGGTGTACTTGTATATTGTAATCATACCTTGAGCGTCCCGCTCTCGTTTGAAGGATTAAGAGGCATTTATGCTAGAAAATGTAAGTAGGTAGCTTTGAATTCTTAGATTAGACAGTTTTAGGAGCCGAAGGGAAAATGGATATAGACACCCTCACTTGTATCATTGTAACATTAGCAACATTATCAATCAAGAGAGCATAGAGAAGAAGAAGCAGAGAGTTGTGTAGAGTAAAAACCCATGTACAGGAGTTCTGGATTAATACAAATATCTTTAGTTCAGACTCATGGTGTTCAATTGCTTTCTGTGTTTGTACATGCTGATTGATATATGCTTGTTTACTCTCTATTATGCATTTGCTTTGATGCATGAATGTATGATTTCATATTTAATGTCTGAAATCTGAAGAGAGGGAGAGTAAGGAAATGAGTTTCAATTGTTTCTTTGTCTGAGAAAGAGTTTTTCTGCAAGGAGTGCAATGAAATTGTCCGCAAGGTGTGCATTGACAGAAGTCAGAGTTCGTCTCTGCAAGCTCAGGAGGGATAGCATTGTTCTCATTCTCGCAAAAGTGCAAGTTAAGCACATGAGTCGTGCAAGGGGTGCGTTGGCCGAGTAGATTCTCAGAGTTTGTAACCCGAGGGAAGAATTGAAGGACTGCTGCTGCAAAAAGAGTGCACAGAGTCTAAGAATTCAAATACTTGGAGTGTATTTGAAGAAGTGCCACAAGGAGTGCGCGAAGGAATTTTACCCAAAGAACTTGAGGATTTTTCAATCAAGCTCAGGAGGGATAGGATCTTCAAAGCTGTCGAAGAAAATCTCAGGAGGTTTAGTACCTTGAAGCGTTCAAAGGGGAGGCATTGCAAAGTTACTTGCAAGCATATAAGTTCCAACGAAGGAATACCGAGTTCATTTCCCAGGAATCGTCAAGAGGAATTGGACGGTTGGAATTCTCCATGGAGAATTTGCGAAGTCCCGAGAGCCATCGGATCATGTAGAGGAGCAGGGGAGTTACGGTTTAAAACCTTTACATCAAGATTCACAAGGTTACGAAAGGCGAAGTCGTGAAACCGCGAAAGAATCTAAGCCGTCTGTTAGAAGGAGGACACGTGTCACGAGATCACCCGTATCGGGAATTCAGACATTGGAGGTCAGAAAGAGAAGTCCTTCAACTTCGCGAGTGGTGAAGTCACGAGAGAATCGCAGCCGTCCATCTGAGGGGGATAGGTGGCAGAGATCAAGGGATCTCATGAACTCAGAGGTTCGCAAGGTGAGAGCCCAAAGATTGAGTGCTCCAAGTTGCGAGTGGAAAAATTGCAAGGAGCTAGGACAACCATAGGATCTGAGCCAACAGGGGCCGTTGGATCACTCACGTAATCCCATTTTGGGGTTTTGTGGGTTGAATATCCAAAAGCTTAGCATCAGGATTCGCGAAGTCGTGAAGTCTGAAACTCCAAAAGGCAGGAAGTTCTGTAGTGGGACCCGCGTTGACGACGTGTCAAAATTTTGACATTTCGGCATATCGACAGATAGAAAGTCGAGACTTTTGTCCTGAAATTCCTGAATTCACGAGTTGTGATAAGGAGTAGCGAGGAGTTCGGGATCTCGACACCTCGGGTGTCGGGATACAAGGAGGTAGCGCTTCGGGAAGGGAATTTGCGAAGTGCCGAAGCTGGGCACGAGGGACACGTGGTAGAACCGCAAGGTGGGACCGTGCAATAGATAGGCAGACACGTGTTACCTAGAAATAAGGAGTCAACACCCGTTGACCTCTCGCATCTTGGGGATTCGTGAGATAAGGGAACGAGGGTTCAACCCTTCGACTTGCGAAGTTGCGAGCAACGAGAATGCGAGGAGAAAAGTCAACATCACTTCTCGGGGTTTTCGTGAAAAGAAGGTGCCAAGGTTGGATGCCACAACTCGCGAAGGTGCGAGTAGTGAGAGGAGCTAGCGTTAAGCCTAGCTGATGGTAACGCGCAGAAGGCGCTGACAAAAGAAGAGCTATACCCATTTCGTGATCTTGGGTATCACGGGATTGAGAAGGAAGAGTTGGGAATCACGACTCACGAACTCACGAGTTGCGAGTTGCGACAAGCGCCTTTGGAATTGGGCCTTAGCCATAGCACTGTGGTCGCATGAAAAGGCGGAGCTCACACCTAGTGTTGTTTTCATAGGAGAGCTTCCGAAAAGGACCTGTGGATCGATAATTTGTGATTCCAGCAGGGAATCTAAAGAGCCGATTCATCTTGAGGGAGATAAAGAACGATCCTGTGAGCAGATCTTGGCCCGAGGGCCGATAGGTCTGCGTCACTAGCCATAGCTACACTCTCATTTCTTCTTCTCCTTGAGCTAGCCGTACTTTCCAGAAGTCAAGAAGGAGGAGACATCCTAGGCCTAGGTTATCTACACCTAGGGCCATTTTTCTTTTAGGGTTTAGTGATAGAGCCTTGCTGTAGCAACACTCTCCCTCACTACACTCTCTTGTCTTGATTTATCTTTCATGCTATCATTTTTTGCCAAGTTAACCTAAGGAAGGAGGAGAGGGCGCGAGGCCTTGCTTTAGCAACACCAGAGTGAGCCTCTCTCCCCTAGGGATTTGATTCTGGGTCCTTTCCATAACAACACTTCATAACTTTTCCTTCTAATCCTTAGCCGTCCTCCTTCAACCCTTGCATCCTCTATTAAATTGACTCCATTAGACCAAAGGCACCGATCTTGGACCTCTAGCATTGAAGTGAAAGTGATCAAACAACTCTCAAACTCTTTTCTAAATTGAAACCCTAACTAACTGCTAACCCTAAGTTGCTGACATCACACCTGAATATTTCATATTTATGTAGCAACGTCTTGTTTTAAGAACAATTGAATGGTGATTTAGGCATTAATTGATGGTGTGTTGATTTGTTACTTTGAATTTCATGTCATTTCAGTATCTATTGAGGAAGTGATATTATTTGCATTTCTATATTGATAAACATTGACTTCGTCAATATTTATTGCCATAATTGCTTATTTAAATATCAGATAGTCTTATGAAGTACTAATCCATTGAATTATAGCTTGCATATATTGGTTTGTTGTTGCTTTGTTCTGGGCAGGTGTTCTCCTTTGGGGATTCACTTCATTATTGGCTGTTTAGCCGGGACTATCTGTTTTGGTGGTGAACTGTGAAGGGGGAACTTTACCTTTATCGTTTTAACTTTTTCCTCTTCAAAAATCCAGGTTACCGGGGATGTCTCCCCTGGGCCTGACCTCCCTAAATATAAAGAGCCTCCCCATTGTGGCGACATTGGGTGGGGAAGGTTCCTGTTTCACTAGTTTGACCTCCGTCTTATAGCCATTTGACCTAGCTACAAACTGCGCGATAACAGGCCATATATTATATATGGGATTTTTAAAGACCATATGATTATTATTTATGGTTTTTGTTGCATAGGCCATATATTATTGGGGAAAAACCATATATGGTTGTTGATATATATTGTTATTGTTAACCAATTAATTAGTTTGGTCAGACCATATATATATTAAAGTTGATATTTGGTATGTTTTGTTCCCCAAATTAAATGAGATCAAATCCCATTAAATTTGGGTGAAGGAATACTTGAAGTATTGAATCTTTGGTATATAACCAAGGGGGATTTTACCATTGTGGGGAGACAATTTTCATGCCCAAGAGGCTTGTTGGTAGGGAGGAAATCCCAGAATAGAACATAGCCATGTGTATAGTCATTTTTTTATCAGAATTCTGATGCAGACGCAATGGTGTAGACCATAACTAGATCTGAGGAACATAATTGAGAGTCGTTTTTAGAAATTGGATATGTTCATGTAATTTTGTTAATTTTGTTGATTTAATGAAAATGACACTCCATGAGAAGTGGACCTAGATATGTAGCCAGGGTGTTTGGTGAACTTCGTTATCAAGTTTTGGTGTATTTGTGTAATTTTGTTCTCTTTGATCTCCTCTTTACTTTTCACAATTTACTTATGTGAATGGGTTATGCAAGTTGATTTCATAAGTAAATATTTTAGTTAAACTGAAGCTATCTACATAATAATGAAAGATGCACTGTCAATTTAAATATCATGTTAACTAAGAAAATATTTGTTATCAATGAAGGATTAATGATTAAATTGGTGACTAAAGAATTCTCAGATCAGTTCCCTAAATATATTTATGTAGGAGAGCTTATGGAAAGACTCCTCCATTCTCTATAGTGTTTCATAAATCAAGGTCAACATGAGGATTTCCATTATAAAAAGAACATTCGTATAAGTAATTACCACCTCAAAATCACCCAAGGCCTATGAATTTAATGCATTATAATATGTTGAACAATTTAATAAAATTTTTGAAGCCAATAATTTTGCATGGTTGTTGGAGATAGTACCTAACCCTTCTTTAAACTTAATAAAGTGACTATCAAAAAATAATATGTTTCTCCATTACCCACACAAAAATGGGTTTCCTTGTTTCTCTCTATTGAAAAAACCTCAAGCATCAAATTTGTTTACAGTGGCTTCACTAACTTGTCTTGAAAGTTTGATCTTTATTGATGTATTGAGGAATTCAAAAATTGTACAAATTTGAGAATAACAATGAAAATTTTGAATTTCTTTATCCATGAAAATAACAAAATTCCTAGCAACCAAAATACCCTAATAAATCACTAAAGGAAGAGCCTTATAGGCTTTTAATTATCTTTTCTCACACAAGATATTCAAGCAATCTATCACCATGTCTCCATTCTAGACCTAATCTCTACATCTAGATAATCCTTCTACCTTATACCAAACTACTCTAGCATAAGGGAATTTAATTAATTGATTCTTAATCCTATTTACATAGATCACACCAACCTAGACCCTACTTTCTCCTCCTTTGCAAAATTTTCCATGTGAGAGCCTTGTTCTTCAAGTACAACCACATACAAACCCAATTTTTCATTGGATCCCTTATTTTCCAGAGTGTTTTCCACCACCATAAAGGTTTATATTATTGATCATTTGAGAAAATTGCTTTATAACCCAATTTTGTAGTACACTCTTCACAAATTGGAATTTTTGTCCATACTAGCTCATCCACTTCATCTCTGATTCTAACGTGACTTTTGTTTAGAATCTCCACATATAGATTCCTTTGTTCTCCTCTTTCCCCCTCTAGCCCTAAATGATCTTCATTCTTCCATCCTCATTGCCATATATTTGTAGATAAAAGATCAAATGCATGTGCCAAGGTATAAATAACCCCAAGGGTGTATCTATGGGGTTAATGTATACGTAACGAGATAACTTTATATTTAATAGAGATCATCATAATCAAGGGACCACATGTGCAATGGGTGAATATATGTATATATAGAGGTTAATATAGTCATTATGGATTGAGGTACATATGGTTTGGTTATGTGGTTGTACTTGGTTATTAGTAGGAGGTTATCCTATTCTTTAAGTAGTTATTGTGTAACTTATCTCTATTATATCTTTGGGAGTTGTGCTCCATGTTCATATCTTTTGCATATTGTGTGTACTTTGATTTATTATGTTATTTTAAATATTTGATACACAACATTTGGTCCCAGATAAAATGATCCTTTGATCTAGGTGGATATCGATAGCCAGAGTGTGACGACAACATGTGTAGACTTCGGATAATTCTTTCCAAAAAGATACCGTGCACCTAAAACGAAGATCGTATCCCCCTCAAGACCCCATGAATATTCATGAAGAAACCAATTCTTCCCATAACACCAGTTCCATTCAGGAGCGGGTTGATACACTCATCCAAGACCCTCATAATTGTTGTGAAATCCTACAGTTGTTTCTAGAACAAACAAGTGTTGTTTCTTTACTTCTTCACGATGTGCAAGAGAGACTCACTCACATCTTTCAAGTAACCTCTACAGGTCCCTAGGGTGCATCCAATCCTAGCTTATTTGAGAGGTCCATTGCAAGTGGTCAACCACTTGCCTCAAGACTACCTGGAGATCAATCTGTCTAGAGTGAAGACATTGTGGCCTTGCCAACACCACAATTTTTGCACATCATCCATGCCTCGACTACCTAGATTGAGAATTGAATTTTATCCTAAGAGTAGGCCAATGAATATCTCACTCAACAGATGCACCAATTGCTTCAAGAGTTAGTTGCACTATCCGAGGATAGAAATCAAGAACACATTTTCTATGAGTAAACTTAGTTGATGCTAGAAGTAGTGTCCAGGAAATTAATTGAAGCTTGGCCTAAATTCCATCAATTTTTCCCTCAGTTTTCGGATGACATTACTCTTGTTGCGCCAATGCAACATGTAGATATTATTCTCGATGCATGGTCACAGTTAGCCAAGCGAATAGACAACCTAAAACAACAGATGGAAACAATTAGGCTAAAAGAGAAAGAGAAACCAAAGGCCATGCAATGGAAGATTACATAGGCAGTTGCGGAAGGGAATATCATTTAGTCCTCCCTCCATGGATGAACAAGAGAATGCATTTTTTTTTTCACTATGTTCAATTATTGGGTCGCAGTACTAGAGAGACAGAGTAAGCCGATGGAAGAATTAAGGATCCAGATTCAATAAATGAACGTAGAGGCCTAGGTAATCATAGATCCTATCAAGTAGCAGGACAAGTTTGTTGAAATCCAAAAGGCAAATGAAAAATTTGATGTGATGATTGAATTTGTCCAAACAACCAAGAAATAACTCAGGGAGTTCAAAATTGCAGTCCAAGCTGCATATGTACAAATGCATCAATTAGATTTATTTGCAGACACAGAGTGGTAGACCATGCTTTCCACTAATCCTGTGGCACTAGATGTTGCTACATCACAAGAATTTGTTGTGGAAGCTTCTGTTTTGGTACAAAAGTGGTAGGATCACATGGAGAACTATGACAGGTTCTGCCAATAAGCCCTTAATATTGTACTGAAGTTGGGCCCTTCGTTTGAGGAAGGCCTTGGTAAAGACGTAGAAGGTTAAATCTTGGCTATTCAACAATGCATCACCTAGAATATGGCGCAAGACACAATACCGTGGGAAGACAAAGGAATCCAAGAAATGACAAAGAACATATTTGAGACAAAAAAAAAGTATGAATAAGAAGGCAATGTAGTGAGAAAAGGGATAATGTGTTAATGGGTTAATGAGAGAATGGGAGGATTGATGTTTTTTCTCTTAGCATGATCATTATTTTTATTGTCTGGGTTGGAATTTGGTTGGTTGAATCATGTTTAAATGTTGTAATGGTCTCTGTTGGTGCTGTTGTTGCATTCACAACAATTTTTGAGTTTGTAATGGGGTATAAGGGATTATATCTTGCTGTGTGAGAGGATGTATTGGAGATCTATAATGTATGAGGGTTCTCGATATGTATGATGCTAATAGAATAAAGTAAATTGGGGTGCTAATTTTTTTTTTATGATTAACTATCGTGTTGTGATGGATTTGTGTTTTTGTTGCATGTTTGCTTCTTTTTATCTAGATAGTATTTGATGACTGTCACAACTTATCCTTTACTGGTTAATATATGGATCCCAATAGGGTATATTTAGATATGATGTTGCATTATATTTAACTCCCTTCATCAAACAAGTCTCAATTACACTTTAGGTGAGACCTCCTTCCCTTGCAGAAGGTTGAATATGCCAACGTTCATAGACTACAATGATTTTTTTTGTTGGTAACTTCTAAGAACCCTAGTCTCAATTTTGTGCCGAGAACTACCAATAAAGGAAGACAAGAAGTCGCTAGACAATTATAAACTAAAAAAAGCTATAAAAGAGAAGCCACTAGTTATGTAAAGGGATTTTGACTATTTATATGTTGTAAACTCTTTTATAAATTTTTAATGAGAACAACCCCCAGGGACAATTTTGGAGGAAGAGTACTAGTGTCCAGTAATGTGTGTGTTGAAAACTATTTATAGTGTTTATGCTGTTATAATATGATCACTCTAAGATTGTATATTTTTATTACTCGTGAATGTGAGGTTGTGGATAACAATGCAATAAGTGTTTTTTATTTATTTTGTTGGATAACATTTTGTTCCTGAAATACTAACAAAAATATACAACTTTTCTTGTATTCACTAGTTAAGTTATGCTCCTATCTAGGATAGATAAAATATGATTGAATTCTACATATATATTTAAATCATTCTACATTTTTCATTCCACGCTCCAATTCATATTCAATGACAACAATTGTTGGGCCAAAATTTGGATGGATTCCCTATTACAAATGGTGTGAAGTCTAATTGGGAATCTACACCAAGTAGATCCCATGTTGTTGAGCAGGGCACTTTACTCATGAAATTAGGGTTCTAGCCCATTTTAAGAAGACCTTTATTGCCCAAATTTAAAAAAAATGAGTGGATGAGGGTGGGAATTCTTTCCTTTCCATAAAAAAATAGACTTGTTTACAAGGTTGAGTTTGTTGTCTTTTTAACTCACTCCCCAAGGGATACCACTGAGAGTATATATACACAAGTTTTTCTTGGAGCCTATGCCAACAACCATCATTATTATATTATCCCTCTAACAACCTAGTGGGCCTATTTATAACCAACCAATTACCAGGTGACTCTTTTTACATTATCTTTATTTATTTATTTTCTAGGTAATATATCTCGAGGGAAACCACCCAAACACTTTCCCTTGTTTTGAGGATGGTACTCAGGGTAAACCCTAGATTTTTTAGGGCACAAATCTAGGTCAAAAACTTATGAATAAATCATTTATATCTCATCAACAATCAACTCACTAAGAGCATACATGTCACAAAGTGGGATTTTAACTTGGGTGGGAAATGTAACATTTGTTTCTCACAACCACTCAAGTTACACCCAATTGACTACCTTATTCCACGATTATGTCCAAATTGTATTAATTACTCCTTTGGGATACCTCCCCTAATACCTCATACATTTGAATTTAAGATAAATCTATATTTAAAAAAATAACTCTAATTAAAAATATTAACTAACTTTAAAATAAAAAATAAAAAATATATGTAATTGCTTTTGTGATCCTTACTAAATTTTTATGTTTATTTATTTTTTTCCCATTCAAAAATTCAACAAAAGGATTTTTGACATCTCTCAAGTTCACTAAAATATTAAAGATTCAATTCCAACATCAAATTGGTTACAAAACAAAGAATTTTAATCTCCAAATGGGAGACATTTTAGTTACCACTTATGGAGCACAAAAAATAAACCATAAAAAATATTCACCTTTCTTTAAGCCAAATTTTCTATTGTATTTACCTCTCAACTCACAATGAGGATACATAAGTCCAAAACATCTTCATCTTCCATGTATCTTAGACTACGCGGACATATGAAAACATGTGAAATTAGTAGCAAGTTATTTATACTTGCCACTTAGAAATGTTTTAATGTATTAGTTTTATGTAATCCAAAGAAAAAAGTTAAAGTAATTATGAAACACTTAACTTGTAATAATGTATTGCTTATGTATATCCTAAAAATAAAAGAGAAGGGACAATGGTTATACCATGCCTTTAAAATTTGAAGTGGAATTGGACAAATTTAGGTATTGGTAACTATTGAAAATGTCATAAGCGTAAATTGAATTCTTCAAAACCTTTTAAAAATAAATTGATGAATAAAAGTTGTAGCATATTAATCTTATCCATACATTCCAAAGTATGATTGAACTAAAACACAAAGAGGTTACCATGGGAAACAGGTAATGTTAATTACACTAACTTTTAAAGCCGATGTTGATGACAAACTTTATATTTCAAAATTCTATACTTTATGTTATTAATTTACATATTCATGTTAATATTTACATTTTGGTAGTGGAAATTGGTGTTGCCAAGTGTGCGAGGTATCTATGCTTATAATACATTCGATTTTGTGGGTATGTTCATCGTATGATGTGCTTAATACATTGCTTGATTTTAAAGCATGAGTGAACCAGAGTAAGTGACATCCCATAAGCCATTTAGTTCCTGAAATTGTTTATCATCATTTCTGAAGAGGAATATAATAAAAATGACACCATATTGATATCCAAATCCAATAGATGCATAAATTGATACTCTCAAGGGAAGAAACTCAGTTACAACCATAGTTACCAAGTTAAAATTTGAATTCAGATTCAAATTTGATTCGACACGATAAAAATTAGGACAAAAAAAATTTCAATTGAGAAAAATCCGAGACTATACATATCAAAAGATTAGATATATATGCTTCCATTTCCAAAGTTAATTTGAATTCCATGCATTTTGATCATTTTCATCCTCATTCAATTTGAAATTTGAATAACTCCTGCTAATTATGGACAATGCAACAACCTTATTGGTGCAATTCACCAAGGGAAGTTGTGTCCACCTCTTAACCTTCTCCTTCTAAAAACCCTCTTCATTTCTCAATGACCCATCATCACCTAACTGCCTCTTAGAAGGTCTTGTTAGACAATTTTCAAAGTCATGTTCACTTATTTATCTAAAATCCATCCCCAGATCACAATTTAATAGTTTGAGATCTAGAATATATCCGCAACCACTTATTCTCGAATTTGCCAAATTTTACACGTGTAAATCATATCAAATGATGTGTAAACAAGGCTTGTTGGGTGGGTCATGGAACTTGCATAATTTTGATTTAAACCACATCAAGATGCTCACATAGTATTCACATACCAAAAGATCATACAATTAAACGAAATACAAGAATTCATGCAACATAATTTACTAATGCATGCATCACAAAGAACTTTTATAAAATTTAACAAGGATAATAGCTATAAGGTAGCTAGTCCTTGTTTTAAAATTATGTTTATATTTTGACTAATTGGTTTATATATTTTTAATGAAGTTGGACATTGATATAAGAACCTTTCAATCAATGACTTGTGATTTGTGTATGTGTTGGTGCGTGGTGGGTAGACCTGAGGTTAATCATCAATATACCAACAAAACCCTTAGACACTGACCCTTTCGGCATCACTTGCATAGCAAGTGAAGTCTCACCTAAGGAATTTAGAGGGGTTGCAGAAACCAAGGTTTTACAGGGATGAAGGGAAGTGAGGAATTCAACATGTTCTTACTAACCATCTACTCATGTGCACAGGTTCCATTAGTTAACAATTACTTAACACTCAATATATTCTATGCGCGACTTTCTCCCACTTAACATTCATTAATTTACCAGTTAATTCAGTGCATGACATTATAACATCATAAATAAATAACACATTCAAAATACTTAAGAATTTATTATCATTGCACCATAACCGTAAACATCATAACATGCAAAACAACACATCCCAACACAAGGGTTTAATGTGGTTCACCCAACTTGGGCTACGTCCACAACGACTGACTTTTTAGATTAGTCATTATAATCTTCTTTTAGCTACGCATTGTGCTACAAAATATGCAACAATAACACTACCCAAACCTACCTATCCGTTCTACTCCAATGCAAGCCTACTCTTGAAAAAATCAGTCATAACATCTGATTACTTAGCCAAAAAATCACCTCGCTCCTCATTCATCCACTACTAGAACATTCTGAACCCCCTACCCAAAAACCATTTACATATTTATACATGAAAATAGGGATAAACCCGTTACAATGTGGATAAAATGTCTCAAAATCCTAACTACTTTCCACCTTTTGTGTGCCACTTCATCACACTTCCTCCTATCGCATGCTTTGACTACTTAAAGTCTGCTCCTATAGCATGCTCTGGTCCATCTTCTATCTACCTTTTCTTCTTTGAATTATTCTAGTGTAGATCCCAAAACTTATTCAAAATGCCTATCCAGTAGGCCCCCAACACTTATCTGTGGCTCATCCAAATCTACTCAGGACTTCTTCCAGTGCGCCATGAATTTTTTGAAGGTCTCCTTCGTTTTCATAATCTTCTCCTTCACTTCTATTTCCTTCTGTAAATTTTGGTCCATTGTTTCAGAAGTGATCCGAGCCTACATCTTCTCGATACTTTTATTACCTGCCTATTTGATTATACCTTGGGTTGCTTCTGAGGCCATTGTCACTATGTATGCTTCATCTTGTAGTACTTCTATCTGTTGTGTGTGAGCCTATTGCTCCACCCTTAGATCATTCATTTATGAATACAACTTTTTGTTCTCATTCATCATTGTTACCACCTTTGCTGGCGATAAGGTGCTCGTTATTGTTTTGAATCTTTGCACCTTTTCCTGCACAACCTAGATCTTCTGGATGATCTCTTGTTTCTCCTTATATTCACTTAGTTGTGTCCAGACACCCATGGATTATGTATAAAGCTGAGCACATTCGACTTATAGAGTCTTTATACTCTCTACCGCTATTGTCATTGTTTGATCCCTTTTATGCCTCTCTTCAGGTGAAGTGCTTGGTGTCATACACGTTTCTAGGTTGAATACTCATGCACAGAAGCCTTGAATAGATTCACTTATCTTTGTTACTTGGTCTTTGATCGGGGCCTCCTTCTCTCTCTGATATTCCGGGATTTCTTGGTATACCTTCTCGAATGCCTATTGCATTATTTAAACCTTCTGTGCAACATCATCATTCTCCTATTTAACTTTGTTTTACTCCATCTCCAATGTGACATTTTCTATGGTAACCTTAGCCAACTTTCTAGAGGTATTCTCTGCATATGAGTGCATATCTTGTGTCGCGCTCATCTATAATTCGTGCTATACATATATTATCAATTGAAATAACACTAAGCCAATGTGACCTAGTTCCCTTGCCTATTCCTGCATCTTTGTAGTGGGGAACTCTACCACCCTTATTGCTAGCTTGTTCAATCGTCGTTTACCTGTTATTGCTAAGGACTAAGAAATTGTTGCCCCTGCCTCCCCAACCTTTGTAGTTCTTTTTGTCGGTTCCTCCTATTTTTGTCACCTTGACACGATGTTTGTTGCTTCTAGTAGTTTTGACAACTCAGCCATTTTCTCCTGCATGCGTTTATGCATTTCTATTGGAGTTACTTCACACACACCTAGGTTTTCTTTTTCCGTAAGGGCTTTCCTTGTTTATTAGTCATAATTAGTCATTATCCAGTCTCCTATATTTTAGGGGATAATATTCCACCTGGAGAATATTATCTTTAGTTGACACTTCAGTTTGACTAGTTGAGATGAGTCCAGATGTTGCATTGGTTTTGTCACCATGCAACATTGAGATCATCACCATGATAATACGCACTTGCTTTGTTTTTATCATCATATTGGTGCATTACCCTTGATTTCTTGATCTACTCCTCACTACACTCTGTTTCAGTCAGTTAACTAAAGACTGATTGATTAGTTAACTCAACTAGGTGGAAGTTCACTCCCGTAACTGCCTGAAGACTAGACTAGGTGGCAGTTTATTCCCTTAATTGCTAGTGTGTGTCTAGATCACTCTATACCACCACTATGTCTCATTAGTTATTCATGTATCCTTTATATATTGTAAATTATTCACTCTTTGAGTGTGGAATACGGTTAATGAGAATTCTTTCATTCTTTCTCTCCTTCTTCTTCTTTCTCCAATTTTCTCTACAAATGTGTGTATTATTGTTTAGCTAGATCTATTTTGTGCAGGTTCAACACATTTACATGGTATCAGAGTTGACAGACTGGTAAGAAAAAGCTACACCAAATTACTTTTTGCAGGTACTGAAGATT
Source organism: Picea engelmannii (assembly GCA_009831015.1). Taxonomy (NCBI): domain Eukaryota; kingdom Viridiplantae; phylum Streptophyta; class Pinopsida; order Pinales; family Pinaceae; genus Picea; species Picea engelmannii. The sequence goes on along the minus strand of ML779207.1, from coordinate 512,444 downwards.
GAAGAACACATAAAAGATGGATTATTCGTCGAAAATACTTATCACACCTCATAACTATTTGGAATGGAAGCCAAAAATTCTGCTTCTTCTTAGATGCAGAGGCTTGTACCAAATAACTATGGAAATGGAAGTAGAACTTGATTCTGCCAATGAGAAAAATGATTTTCTCAATAGACAAGATATGGCCATAGGATGTATCCTCTATTTGTTTTCTCCTGAAATTCTCCATCAAGTATATGATGACTCACAAGAATCAACTCCAAATGAATTATGGACCAAATTGGATGTTCTATTTGGGAATAATGAAGATTGTGAATATTTCATGCAGAGGTTGAACATATAGAGCCAGAAGAGAAACCATCAAAAGATCAAGCCTCTTATTCTGAAGAGTCTTCTACACAAGTGTCTACACAAATTTGTCTTCCATTAATTGAAGATGATGTCTACTCCATTTCAGATTTGTTTTCTGAATTTCATGTGGAAGATATATGGCATGCATCTCAGGGGTCACATGCAGACACTTTTCCATGCGCAATGCATGCATCTCAGGAGACAAAAAGGGAGCTGCGCACATCAGACTCAATTGTGATATTTTATGAGAAAAATTTGCAGAAAAAATTGGATATTTGAATTCCTCTCAGGAAAATGTCCAATTTCAAAAAACAAAATCATCCGAAACGGAGTTTGGGAAGTGAAGTTATGATCATTTTAAAATCAACAAAATTTCAACATTTTTTGGAAACGGCCGCATGGTTTGCAAAGTTTCAATGGTGCATCTATTTCATCAGATTCGTGAAGACATCTATATATTCAACAAAATATTCAACGAGTACAAACTTGCACAGTTGTGAGGTCTTCTTGGAGTGAAGGACAAGGCTACCTAACAACTGGTTTTTGTTCCTTCTATTTTTATTTTTATTTTTTTATGCATTGTAATTTGAGGGGGGGTTTTCCCATGAGGTTTTTTATCTTTCCTCTTTTATTTCAGTGTATCTTTTGTATTTGGGTACCTAACATGGCCTCGTTGCCGGGACCCATTCTTTATTTTCACCATAGTGATGTTCAGGGGGGGTGTTGGAGTTACTTCACACACACCTAGGATTTCTTTTTCCTAAGGTTTTTCCTTGTTTATTAGTCATAATTAGTCATTATCTAGTCTCCTATATTTTAGGGGAGAATATTCCACCTGGTGAATGTTATCTTCAGTTGACTCTTCAGTTTGGTAATTGAGTTGAGTCTAGATGCTGCATTGGTTTTGTCACCATGCAACATTGGGATCATCACCATGCTAATGCGCACTTGCCTTGGTTTTATCACCATATTGGCGCATTACCCTTGATTCCTTGATCTACTCCTCACTACACTCTATTTCAGTCAGTTAACTGAAGACTGATTGACTAGTTAACTCAGCTAGGTGGCAGTTCACTCCCGTAACTGCCTGAGAGACTAGACTAGGTGGCAGTTTATTCCTGTAACTACTGGTGTGTGTCTAGATCACTCTATACCACCACTATGGCTCATTAGTTACTCATGTATCCTATATATATTGTAAATTATTCACTCTTTGAGTGTGGAATACGGTTAATGAGAATTATTTCATTCTTTCTCTCCTTCTTCTTCTTTATCCAATTCTCTCTACAAATGTGTGTATTATTGTTTAGCTAGATCTATTCTATGCAGGCTCAACACATTTAAAATTTCTTCCAGGTGTTTTGTTGCATGCCACAACATGTCATCAACGACTTCTTTCACTTGATCACCTATCTTCTCTAGATCTCCCTCTGTCAAAGCTTGGATAACCACTTCCTTGAAAACTTTTCACTTTTTTCGTTGTGGCACGGATATCCCTGTCTCTAGTTTCTTGCGCTTCCTATCGGTGTGTAGTGTTGTATGCTTGGTTGTCTCCTTTGTGCCCTTTCCTATTTCATGTGAATCTCCTTCTTCTTCATCCTCATCAACCTAGCATATTTTTTGGTTTTGTCTCCTTGATGGACCTGTTTCTACGGGTGGAATCTTCCACTCATCAACCCAATCGACCATAATATGGCCCATTTCATCTTCAGTCAACCTGTATTGTGTTGGAAGCCATTGTTGATCTGTGTCCTTCTTTTCTTGTACATACATGTGGTGATGCCCTTCCTTAAAGTGCGCCACTACCTTATACGCCTCGACCACCTGTGGTGGTATGTGCGGTGTCCTCTCGATGTTGTCCCTAATAGTTTCCTTGTAAATATAAATGAAATATTATTGTTCATCTTTCGTGCCTTATGCGTAGTATACCATAGATTCTGATACCACGTGTCTAGACAAGGCTTGTTGGCATAGACTAGTTTGGGGAAATGAACATAAATAAAGGAAGATGTTGAGAACCAGACTAGAGTAGGAGCACGTGCTAGAAGATAAGGAAATGCAACACGAGGAAGAGGAAATTCAAAGACAGAAAGAAGGAGAATGTGATGAGGAAATAGTTGGATCGACGACCAACCATGCACAAGAGATTGTAATGTCGACAAACCTAATCCACTTAGGGTTAGGGTTTTGGTCATGATGTAATGGGTTTAACCCATTTTTTGTAGTATAAATATATGTTGTATCAACAATATATGAGATATGTTATGTTTTGATGAGTTTTGAGTCGGAGATACTAGTTTTGAGAGCCATGGAACTATTATTGAGTCATTTTTGGAGATGAGTATGTAACTGAGGGCTAGGTCATAAGCTGTGGAGCTTAGTGTGACACTAGTCAACCTCACCTATACTTGTGCATTTCAGAAGCACATTTGATGTAATGTGTGCAATTAAATAAATTTGATGAGGATGAATAAAGAAACAAATAATGCCAGATCTTTGTGGACGTAGCCCAGGGGGGTTGAACCATGGTAAAAACCCATGTCATTGCGTGGAATGTTTCTTTTATATTTTGAAATGGTTTCTGAGGAATGAATGAATGAATCTGTTAGAGTTAGAATGAAGCACACATTGGACCAATTATGTTATTTTACTGTAGAATGAATCTTAATGAATGAATATGGTTATAGAATAGTAGATCTGATGAATGTGGAAGTATAAAACTAGGTCTAACATCCCCATGAGAAACATCCCTTCCATAACTGTAGGCATATAGGTATTGCAGTCACCCATAAGCCATCTCAGGTGAGACTGCATTGTGCACTTTGTGGGTAGTGGTGCCTTCTGGTCTCCAGAAGGGCCGATGGTTTCTAGGGTTTTGTTGGAGAACTAAGGTAGAAACTAGGTCAGCCCATACATCCAACAAATTGTTCTGTTTTCATTTGGAACTCAAAATATTTGATTGGAGGGGATTTGATGAAGATAATGTAGTGGTAGAAGGGGATGTTTAGGCCATGGAATCCAACTAAGTAGGAGATTGAAATATGGTTGGAAACAAAAGAGCTCAATTTTTTGTAAAAGGACGATTGATGCAGGAGCATCGCTCAACTACCAAGTGAGCCAGCGCGTGGAGAAAGAGAGACAGCTGGACAAGCCAGCGAACTTCATATTTTGAATTTTACCTTGGTATTGTTGCGCCGCCGTTTAATCAAGGGCATTCAAAGCCGAGCGCACTTGTATTATATTATAGATGGGAAGACACTTAATACTATTAAGGCTGATAGGTAGGAATTAACTGTAGATTAGACAGTTTACCTTTTGAGAGGGAAAACAGAGTATAGACACCCTCGCTTGTATCATGGAAAAAAAATTCTCATTCAGACAGGAGAAAGAAGGAGCAAGCAGAGATACTGTGAAGAACCTCCATGTACAGCTATTGAGTTAATAGGAAGATTCCTGATTCAATTCCATGGATGTGTTTAGTCTCTTTGTGTTATTGACATTGTGCTGTTGCATTCTTGTTTCCTTTTATGCTTATCTTTTATATGCTGCTTATGTGATTTCGTATCAGGTTAGAAACCTGAGAGAATGAGTTTCAATTGTTTCTCTGCTTAGGCCAGGAGATTCCTGCATCGAGTGCAGTTGAATACCTCCGCATAG
>ML779207.1:485972-508050 GCA_009831015.1 Picea engelmannii | reverse complement strand
ACCTCGAGGAATCCCGAGTCGCGATTCACCGAATCAATACGAGCCGTTGATCAGAGAAGGAACACGTGGCGCAGGATCCCAGAGGATCGGGGTTCGGCGTTCGGCGTTTCACAGGACAAGAGTTTTATACTCTTCGAAATCGCGACCGACGATTTCCCGATTCAACCTGAGCCGTAGATCAGAGAGAGGACACGTGTCGCGGGATCCCTGGGAGTCGGGGTTCGACGTTCGGCGTTCCTGGAGACAAGAGCTCAAGCTCTTTGGAATCGCGACCGGCGATTTTACGAATCGACCAGAGCCGTCGATCATAGTTGGACAGGTGGCACGAATCCAGAGTTTCGGGGTTTCGGCATTCAGAGTTTTGTGATACAAGAGATTTATGCCCCGGGAAGTCGCGAGTCCCGATTTCCCGAAGTAACGGGAACCGTCGATCTACGGAGGGACGCGTGGCATCAGATCCCGGATATCGGGTTTTCGGCATTTCGGGGTTTTCGACACCAAGGAAACTTGCATCACAGATTCGCGATCCGCAAAATCCCGAAGAGGACGTGGCAAGGTGGGTCCCCAAGACAGAGTGGGAGACAGGTGTCAAGGCTTTAGGCCTCACCACGGGATGCTGACAGGTGGCATCGGAGATTCGGGGTTCGGGGTTTTGTGTTGCATAAGACACATAGCAACATGATCGCCGATTTTACGAAAGGAAATTCCCCGAGAAGAAAGGGACGTTGACCGTTGACCATCGGGGTTCGGGATTTGGTCGTGTATGTGAATTGTGTTCGCGTGAACCGCGAACTCCCGAGTCGCGATATCCCGATTTCCGAAGGAGGGGGAAGATAATTGGAGGAGCCTACTGTGGGTAGTGGACTCCCGAGGGAGTTGAAGAGTGTTGACTCTTCGGGCCCATGAGAAATTGAAGGTCCTGGTGGAAGCAGCTTGCTCGGTGAGGGTTGGGTTGCGTCAACAATAGAAGCTCCAAGTATACATCATGCTAGTATTTGCAGAGGTATGTGTTTATTGATTTGCATGAGGTATTTTTCTGTTGTTTTCTAGAGTTTTTGCAAGAGTGGATATTGAGGTTGAAGGATAATCATCCAACAAATCATATAAGACCAATAGAGTGGAATACTAAGAATATTGCATGGATACAGAGGGTCAATAATAAATTCACACGTAGTGTATTTCTGGTTAGAAAACATTGTTGCATGATTTATTATTGAGTTTGCAGTCGATACTATGAAGTCTTACACTGCTGCAGAGAAATATTTTTTGAAGGGACCGAGAGAAAGGTACATTATATAACTTTAAACATCGATCAAGATCTTATTACATGATAAAGGAGTGATGACAATGGAGTCAGACAACTAAATCACTTTGCGCGCATGGGGGAAGAGGTGGAAGCACTAAGGAAGATATGGGATATGGAGATGGCTCTGGAGAGAGTCCAGCAGAAGGAAGAAATGAAACCCATTGTGATGGATGAGGAAAAAACCAAGGAGATAATGGATAGAGCGAGAGTGATATGTAGCGAAATACCCTACTAGTATAAGATCAATAATAAAAATAGGGAAGTAGACGAGCAGGAGGGCTTGGACAATGATGAGAAAGAGGTAGAGGATGTCTGTGTGACGGGGAATATTGAGGAAATCCTTCATGCCACATATAAGAGGAAAAATAGAGGTCAAGGGTCCAATGTATAAAAAGGCTCTCCATTCCAGATCTGAATTAGTGTGGAACCTACAACCCCATGTGCGACTAAGAAATATAAAGAAGAAGAACCGTCTAGACAACTAATACTTAGTGGAAGAAGGATTTTAGTAGGATGAGATTATAATGGAAGTTCAAGTGGAGTTACAAATTTTGCTAGTAGTAGTCAGTTAGCCAAACCACACGGAAGTGGTAGTACAACAAACTTCACAATGGCAGGAGAAGATCCAACTATTCGGTTACCAACGTTCCATGGAGAAGGGTCAGATGAGCCAGAGAAGCATTTGTTTATTTGTGAGAAGATTTGGGCAGCCAAGAAGATCACAAATTAGGATAGAAAAGTATCACAACTTGCAATCACATTCAAAGACAACGCACTGGACTGGTATATGGGCCTCATAGTAAACATTCCATAAGGAGCACCTACAACTGTCGCAGATGTAAAGAAGGAATTAATCAATGAATTTCAACAACCTAGTTTAGAGGATCAGTTCATGAATGAGATGATAAAGATCAAATAGAATCCAGGAGAGTCAGTTTGGGAGGTTGAAAAAAATTTCAAGAGACTGAAAGGTAAGTTAAATGATCCTATAAAAAATATGCAACATAGACACGTATTTGTTAATTCATTATTAACACATTTGAAATATCCATTGAGGTAGCAAAAATTCCAAACTCTGGCCGAGGATTTGCAAGCAACCTTGCAATTGGAGGAAAACCAGTATAAGCATACATATCCAATTGCGGAAGAGATAAGAGAAGATCCAAAGAATATGGCATTTCAGTTGAATCATAAAAAGAGTGAGGATAAGAAGGAAGTTGTACGGTGCACATTATGAAAAACATGAGGACATCATAAGAATGAGTGCCCAACATTTGTGTAGTACTTGGGAGTAGGAATTCCAAATCCTTTACCCACAGGACGACCATGGTGTGAAATATGTAGAACACATGGACATGATTCGTATCATTGTCCCATGATCCAAAAGTATTAAACAATGCCCAAGATCACATTCTGTAATTTTTGCAAGTCAATAGGACACGGAGACAAGGATTGTAGAACCTTGGAAATAATGAAGGAAAGGAATTCAAATACTTATAGGGTGCATGATGAACTAATGACAGGACAACCTGCACAACAGTTCACAGTGCAACCACAGTGTAATAACATGCAATAGTTTACAACGCCACCATAGTATAATAATGTGCAACAGTTTGTAGCACCACCATAGTATAATAATGCGCAACCACAGTACAATCAAGCACTACAATATAATACACTGTGTGGAGACAATGAATGAAGCATAGGACAAGGTTGTGGAGGAAGAGGATTTGGAGGAGGTAGAAGACCAGTAACATGTCACAATTTCTAGAAACTTGGACATTACGCAAGGGATTGTCCACATCCACCAACGACATGTATGTATTATCGTGCAATATATCATGAGACAAAACATTATCCGACACTTCTAGTAAAGACACATGAAAAGAGGAACCAAAAAAATCAGAATGTTCAATGGATTGTTGTGGAAACCAGAGAAGAGGATGGGAAGAAGATCAATATAGTTAATAGAGGTGGAGCCAAGACAGGAGCAGATGCAACAAAGAAGAATTAGGACCAACGCTAATGGGTCAGAAAGAATACAAGATCTCAACATAATTTTGATGCACACAAAGAAAATGAGACATTCAAGGAGGAAAGAAAATATATTTTGAAGGAGAATATTGCTTCTACTTCAGGTACGAAGCCATGAGAGGATGTACCAATATATTGCATGCATCATCTTTTTGATCAAACCAACAAAGATCAGACTTCAGAACAAGTAAGTAGTCTAAGAAAATTTTTGGGGTCTTGTGTAAAGTTATTGAATGATAGAACCTCTCTACAAGTATTAAAGAGTTTGTTAGAAAAGTGCAATTCTGGAGAAGAGATGAAATTAGAACAAAATAAAATCAATCAGGTTCATAAGAAGAGAATAATAAGTAGGGAGTTCAGATTGAATGCAAACATTGTATATTTTAACATGGGTGATATCATATTATACTTCGAGTCTGAAGTAAATGTTCTGCCTAAGAAGACATGGGAAGCCATGGGGAAACCTACATTGGGATATTCACCTATTCGGTTGAAGCTATAATATCAACATAGAGTGGTACTAATTGGTAGATTGAAAGTCACACCAATGGATTTAGATGGTGTGTGCACTATGGAAGACTTTGAAGTGATTGATATAGTAGATAAAACTACACCATATTCAACATTGTTCGGACTAGATTGAGAATTTGATAGCCAAGCTATTATCAACTTAAAGACCTAGAAAATGATATTTAAATCGGGAGAATACATATTGATTGCACCATTATATCCTTAAGAAGGAGGATGATATGTTGAACTTACGACAGATAATTTTGTTACAGAATACATAAACGAGTTGTGCAAAACTACCATGCAAGAGGAGTATTATTTTAACCCAACAACATATGGAATGCTTAGTTAGAGAATAATTATTTCTTGTGATTCAGAATCTAAAATAAGATTGAAGAATTGGCAGCAATGATTGCATGAGTTATCCACCATAAGATGTGCGAGAATGACGAACACAATAATATGGGTTGGTACAGAGGTAACAAAACCTCCTACTTCTTATGGTCAGAATAATTTAGAAGAATTTTTAACAAAGTTTGAGTTAGAAGTTTTTGAAAGTCACAGGTTACCATTTTTGGCTATTTCTTTGAAATCTACACCTGCACATTGGTGGGTTACCCATAAGGAGAAGATTCAAAATTGGTATTAATGCAAGAGTTTACTACACATTAGATTTGGCGCAGAATAAAAGAATAGATATGTGGAGAAATATGATGGAATAGGTAAACCCAGAGAACATGTAGACAAATGTATAAACCAATGGATATTGGTACCACGAGAGGAGTGGCCACATCACTTTATTCATACATTGGAAGGAATCCCAATGAATTGGTATACAAAATTGGAACAACACAAAGAAACTGCAAATTAGGAGGAGATGCAACAAGACTTTTTCATTACATTTGTGTCTGAACATGATAGTCCAGAGATAGATACCACACTAAATTTGGTAAGAGATAGGATCTTTGAAGAACCAGAAGTTGAAATTATAACAGTTTATCAGAACCAGAAGAGACAGACAATCAGAAAATTGTTACACTATTATCACGTCGCAAAGATGACCCAATAGAAGAAAACCTGCGCAACATCTAGATCACAGAAGTTGAAGGAGAAAGAGAAGTAGAAGGTCCAAAGCTTGATTCAGAAGATTTTGTTGCACCACTGGAGATAAAGAAGGTAAACATTGGAATGAAAGAAAACCCAAAGATTCCAAGTATTGGGGACTATTGGGATAACCAGATAGTAGAAAGAATAAAAGATTTACTACGTGAGTATAGTGACCTATTTCCAACGACATTTTCATAGGTGATCCAAGATCTTTTCATCAATGTGACGTATTAAAGAATTGTATTAAATGAGCATAAATTGAAGTGCACCATAAAGAAGGAAAATCTCAATAATAAAGAGACGTAAGTATCAAATCTAAACACACAAACTTGATAACGGAGTTCATCCCTGATGGAATACGTCTCCGAGTCCTTCTCTCAAATGGGTATGCCTTTTTATTAACTCAACAAAATAATTTGGAAAAATAAATAAGTATACCTCATTTTGGAATTAAGCTGCAGAAGTTTTTCTCAGATCAGAAAACAAACAATACTATTGAATTTGTGACGTCGAATTACCCAAAAATGACTATCTCCATGCCTCGATCTGACTCTGGCACTCCCAGGCCCCTGAGAAATCACGTCTTAGTTTCCGTGCCTGCAACCTGCAATTAATTATATGAAATCTGCCTCGTAAAATGTGCCTGACCGTACTGTCGAGAACCCTCTTCCCATGCATTGGAAAACTGGGTTTTTAAATTAAAAGGTGAATGGACTATCCAACTCGACTATTTTTCCCAATGCTTGGTGGAGATTATTGTTAAAGAGTTGGTTGGGGAGGTCCTGGGGTCGAACCCGTGGACCTCCCCCTTTTGGCTTATAGTTACAACAAAGAATATGGTGGGCTAACCACCGCAAGTTTAGAGGATCCGACAGAGATGTCCACCATTTAGTTTGTTAAATATGGATATAATGGAGGTCAAACACCAGATTTGGTGGGCCGAACTTTTTTAAAATTTGCAATTTCAGTTACGGGCCCTCATTGGGAATTTTCCCACTGCCACGTGGCATCCATTTATTGGCCCATTCATGTTCTTACATAGTCACTGCCACATCACCTCTTGTCTGGTCAAATTTCCATGTCACTTGTCAAGTGGTTGTATGGATGCCACATTTCTGCCACGTCCTTTATGGCCTACCACGTGGCTGTATGGACTGCCACATGAAACTTTTCCATTGGTCCACATATCGACCCAAAAATTCCAAAAATGGATGACATGTGGGAGCTTCTGGTGCTGCCATGTAATCATGATAATGTCATCATGACACATGTCAATATCTGACTATGCCACATACCATGTACTAATTTTGACGCCAACAATACAGATGCTAACTCATCCCTGCTGACTGGGCTAGGTTGAACAAAACTTTGACCACAAATATCTTTCGATCTGTAACTCCGTTTGATGAACCGTTTACACCATTGGAAATATTGCGACGTGCTCTTCGCGATGATGCCAATTTTTCTTAGTTTTGAGAAATTTGATTTTTTTCCCTTTTTCCATCTATTGAGGCCATTATGCGCTTCCTGAGGAACTTATGAGAATTATGAGTTATCCTTAGGCCTCTCTGGATCCTTTCATATCATGCCTTCCAATTGAGAGATTTTGGACCACCAAAATCCTTTATCAATCAACATTTAAGTGAGAAATTTCTCCCTCACTCTTCCCTTCTCGATCCACCATGTCTTTCCTAGCATTATGCCCTTTAGGCACGCTCAAAGATAAGCAATGTCATTCCTGCATGAAGTCCTCAGTCTTTGATCTAGGATGAGAAATTCCTCCATATGCTCCTTGACTATTTGGTTGACCTGCTGAATCCTCTGAATGAACTTGTGGGATACATCTCTCTACTTGACATCTTTCCCATAGAGCAAGTCCAAGGGGATCTTAGGTAAACAACCAAGACAAGTCTCAACTCGTGAACCTCGAGTGGAAGAGTACATGGCTTGATTGTAATCAGGATGGACATAGGGAAACTGATTTTTGTAGTATCCTTGAAGCAACCAGACCATTGTATTGTTTACCACCTCTATCTGTTTTTCGACCTGTGGATGGAAAGAAATGCTCCTCCCCATATTGGTTTCCATGAGTTTCCACAAATTTGTCATATCAATAATGATGGATGGTATGTTATTGATGAAACAAGAATTGGTCTAAAAAGCATGTCTGTCGTCATGACATTGGTACTGGAATTGGTCTCCATATTGCATGGCTATTGAAGATCAAGTAAAGATAGCATTCACACAATGTTGATCTTTAAAGTGTCAAAGGTCTTCTGTTGGATGCCTTCCCACTGAAAGACCTGTCTCATCTCAAGAAATTCATTCTTATGTAAAGGATCAAGAGCATTAACAACATTAGACTTATCATCACATCCTCCTTTTACAATCGTGAGTACAAGATTCTTGTTAGCATTTATAACTCGTTTTACTTGACCTGAACTAACAAGTGTTGATTTGCCCTTTATGTTGCGATCTTTAATGATGTATTCCACTCCATCTTTTGTAAGATGGTATTTTTTTTCTTTTCAAAATAAGATATCCTTTCTATAATAAAGATAGGGACTCCCTAATACAATACCACAAACATCCAATGGAACCACATCTAAATCCACTTCATCTATCATCTTAGAACCAATAGAAAACCTCAAACTACACTGATTAGTTACGTTTAACTTTGCTTTATCATATTCCCAACCAAGAGGGTAAGGTTTATGATGTGGTCTTGTGGTTAATTCCAATTTATTAACAAGTGTATATGATATTAAATTAACTTGGGAACCTGGATCAAATAATGTGTCTATGTTCATATGTTTTGATACAACTCTTATGTGGAATAGTGCAGTTCTCTTTTTATCATAATCATGTGGTTCATTTAAAGAACTTGAACATGGATAAAATGAATCTTTACCTTGCATCCCAATTGCTGTGATCCTTTCTTTGTCACCTAAATTGGAACTAGGATCATGTTTCACTATAGCAATGGTCTTTGTCTTCCCCCTTCCACCAAACTGTTTTGGCCTTAACTTTGGATGTAGTTTCCAACAATGTTCGTTATCGTGACCAGTTTTCTCACAAAGGCTACAATAGGGTTTTCCTTCCTCCTTCTTTGTTGTAGTTGTCCTCTTGTCATTCCCATTTCCTTTTCTGCTAAAATGGTTTTCAGAATGCTTGAATGGATTTTCCTCCTGTTCATTCCTACCTCTGCTTTCAAGGTGTGTGGCTCGCACATAAACTTCGTCAAGACTGGTGGGGTTAAATAACAATAAAGTATGGCGAATATAATTGTGAAGTGAGACAACATACTTCATTAAAGTTTCATAGGAATCTAAAGGAATTTTTAGTGCAAGTACTTTCTTCCTAAATTATTCCATGAAACTTTGTACAGTTTGACCTTTACTTTGTCTTAAAGTTTTCCATTCCATCATCATTTTATGTAAATAAACCAATGGATAAAATTGCTTCCTTATTGTTGATTTAAATTCCAACCATGAGGAAATAAGTTTACCACTTACTTCTGTCCTGAAGCTTTCTCTCCCACCATATGAGAGCGGTGCCTTCCAACCGAAGAGAGGCTAATTTCACTTTCACCTCCTCTTCATCAATCTATAGTACACAAAAATATACTTCAACCTGTCAGATCCAATTATCTAGATTTTCAGGATTAGCATCTCCATTAAACATAGGTAAATCAAATTTTACATCAAGATTTAAAAATGGTTTCTTAAAAGAGGCTTTATGACCAGCATTAGAATGATGAGAATGACCAGAGGAATAAGAGCTAGAACTCGATGGTGAATATGGAGCCTTAGGAGGGTCTCCTCCATCCCCTTGGTTCACTGAAGCATTTTCATATGCTTGTTCTTCCTTTTTCTTCCCTTTCTTCTTCATCCTCTTCTCGTAGTCTCCATACATTCGCTCCACCATTTATGACATGCGATAGAAGACCATATGGAATTTTTTCTCTTGTTCATCATGCTTGTCCTCTTCAACCATATTCTTCCTTTGGGATGCACGACCGATCTCTAGGTTGAAAGTATTAAGTGTTCCTTCACCCTGCTTATGCTTGGCCCTAGTAAGCATTCACACTCAAAAATTCAATTCAAATATGACTGCTCTGATACCAACATGATCTAGGATCTTTTCATCAACATGAATTATTAAATAATTGTATTAAATGAGCATAAATTGAAGTGCACCACAAAGAAGGAAACACTCAATAATAAAGAGACATAAGCATCAAATCTGAACACAAAAAATTGATAACATAGTTTTTCCCTTATGGACTACATCTTCGAGTCCTGCTCTCAAATGAGTAGGACTTTCTATTAAGTCAACACAATAATTTGGCAAAATACATAAGTATACCTCATTCTGGAATTAAGCTACAAAAGTTTTGATTAGATCAGAAAACAAACAACACCATTGAATTCATGGTGTCGAATTACCCAAAACATTTTGTCTCCATGCCTCAATTTGACTCTAGCACTCCTAGGCCCATGCGAAATATCATCTCGTTTTCCATGCCTTCAACATGCAATTAAGTCTCTAAAATCTACCTCGTAAAATGTTCCCAGACGTACCGTTGAGCACCCTCTTCCCATGCATTGGAAAACTGAGTTTTTAAATTAAAAGGCAGATGGATTATCCAACTTGGTCGTTTGGCCCAATGGTTAGCATAAGCTATTGTTAAATCATTGGTTGGGGACGTCCCATGGTTGAATCCGTGGGCCTCCCCCTTTTGGCTTATAATTACAACAAAATATATGGTGGGATAACCACTGCCAAGTTTAGAGGATCTGCCAGAGCTGTCCACCATTTAGTTTGTTGAAGCCAGATATAATGGAGGTCGACCACCAGATTTGGTGGAACCTCCGCCAAATTTGGTGGGCTGACCTTTTTTTAAATTTGTAATTTTTGTTATGGGCCCTCATTGGATATTTTCCCATTGCCACATGGTCGCCCATGACTCATCCATGTGGTGGCTATTTATTGGCCCACATCACCTACTTACACAGTCACTTCCACGTCACCTCCTGTCTGGTCATCTCGCCACGTCACCTGCCAGGCGAATGTACGGATGCCACGTGTCTACCACATCCTGTACGACCCACCATGTGGCTGTACGGACTGCCATGTGGCACTTTTCCATTGGTCCACATATTGACTGGAAAATGCCAAAAATGGGTGACATGTGGCAACTTTTGGTGCTACAACATCATCATGCTAAGGTCATCACGACATGTGTCAATATCTGATTGTGCCATGTACCCTTTAAATATGCTGACATCATCTGTACTAATGCTGACATCAGTAATACAGATGCTGACTCATCACTGTTGACTGGGTTAGGTTGACCAAAACTTTGACTACGAATATCTTTCGATCATTAACTCTGTTTGACGAACTGTTTACGTCGTTGGAAATCTTGCGATGCGCTCTTCACGATGATGCCAATTTTGTTGAGTTTTGAGGCATTTGATTTTTTTTTCCCTTTTCCACCTATTGAGGACATTCTGAGCTTCTTGAGGAACTTATGAGAATTCTAGGTTATCCTTAGGCCTCTCTGGATCCTTTCGGATAAATAGGTGAAAGGGGTAGCATGAGAACTTGGAGAAATGAAGAACCCTTTTAAGCCAGATACTAGACGAATAAGACAGAGACTTTACATGTGTTAGAGAGATGGCTTAGGTTGATGGAAATTTGGTATGGATTGTTGGTTTTCATTGATGTCAAACATTGGAGAGTGATATTGTAGATTAATGTCAACCCTTGGATAAAGTACGGTAGCGAACTCCGGTATCACAAAGATTTGGGTAATGGATCCAAGTTTGTTTGATGTATAATGGTATGAGTTTTAATATATTTGAAGATAAGACTATTCTAGATGGGTAGTACATGTCTCTCCATTTCTGGTGGTATGTGGAACATCACATAACTCCTCATAGTTAGAGAGTTATGGCCATGTGAAGTTGGAGAACCCAGGTTTGGGTAATGGACCCACGTTTGTTTGATGTATAATGGTATGTGTTTTTATATATTTGCAGGTAAGACTATTCTATATGGATAGTACATGTCATTCTGTTTATAGTGGTATGTGGAATGTCACATAAATCCTCACGGTTTGAGAGTTATGGCCTTACGAATTTGGAGGACCCTCATATGTTGGCTTGAAGCCCCAAAAGGTCAAAGAAGTCAAAGTTCTTGCAAAGAAGAAATTATTTAAATAATAAAGTGAAGTGACAAAGTCAAGGAGGATTACTTAAATAATAAATTAAATGGTGAACTTTCTAACTATGGAAAGTGGTTAGAAGTGGGTTAGCCCTAAAATAAGGAAATTGGGTTAAGATGGTTAAAAGGTAACCCCTTGAGGAAGCTACATGAAAGTATAAATAAGAGGCAAGACTCTCTCATTTTAATAACACTTGAGCATATTGAATATCTATAGGTGAATGAGGTAACCAAATAATATCTAAGCTAAATTTCAGAGAGAAGGTGAAGTAAAGAAGGCCAGAATTCAAGGGAGGATAAATTCTTTTGATGATGCTGTCTAAGGTATGTTATTTACAGGCCATCTCACCATTTTCGCAACAACTTTTTTTATAGAATGATTCGGACCATGAAATTAGGAGGCCATTGAGGAAACATATCCATGTAGCTGTGGTTGAAATTTCAGTTTGTGGTTCCTTGTATTTTTGGAGTTACACTCTGTAGAAAATAGGGTTTGTGGCTAGTCCTGAAACTAGTCTAAAACAAGTGTTTCGGGTAAAAACGTCATAATTTCTTCATAAAATATCCAAATTCCGTAATTAAAAATGTGTTGGTTAAAGTATAGCCTTTATTATTCTGTGTACAATTTTAAGATTCATACAACAAATATTCCATGTGGGGCACGCTCTACAAGTTCACTCTCTAGAATAAGCCATAATTCAACAAGATATGCCATTTTTTCTATAACTCCTTTTCTGAGAGGTTCCAAGTAGTGACACCTGGAGGAATTGCATGAAACACACTGAATAACATTTTGTACTATTTTCAAATCTTTATTCATTACGGGTACATAGTTATGATTATTTCAAGTTAGGGTTGTTGACTAATCCAAAACTAGTCATGTGAGACTAAAGTAAAGTTTGATGAAAATGCTAGTCTTTTGTTGTTAAAGTTAAGCAAGGTTTGCATGTATGTGATCATATGCACTAGGTCTATTACATATTTACAAATCAGATTTGGATGATGAAATTGGTGAGGGCTTTTGGTTGAGGTACATGTTGGGTACATGGTTGAGACAAGTAGTTGATGATTTGACACATGCATGAGGTGTATAGTTGATGATGTTGGTACATCTTGATGAGTCATAGTTGATGAGTAGTTGATACATGATTGGTACATACTTGGTACATGGTTGTAGGCACTTGTTAGTAGTATTGTTGACACATGGTTTATGGATGATGTAACATACTTGTATTGGTATATTATTAGAAGAACATAATGATCTTAGTGATTATTATGAGTTGTTGTGTTATGCTTGGTTGATGCACATATTTGAGAGTTGTCTTGGTGATTGATCTTGGTGAGTAGATCTTATTTGGTTGATAAGATTGATGAGATAGGTTTTTGTGATGGGTTGTTTGGACAGGTTGTTGTGATAGGTTATTCGTACAAGTTTGGTTCATGGTTGATGCACTTATTCATGGTAGAGGTTGAGGTACATGTTGGTGCATGGTTGATGCACTTGTTTATGGTATAGGTTAATTATAGGTTGTTTGGTATAGGTTGGTGCATGGTTGATGCACTTTTTTATGGTTTCATGTTGATTATAGGTTAAGGTACAGGTTGATGCATGGTTCAGGTTATTGGTATAGGTTTTTTGGTGCAGGTTGATTGGTATATGTTTACAACAGTATATCTCACAGAGATAGTGTGACAATTATTCCATCATTCTACTTATATGCCAGGGCAGTTGGAAGGGGGAAGGACATGTGGTTGTAGCCACCTTCCAGTTGTAGCCAGAGAACATAGGGGGTTGTAGCCTCCTTCTGGTTGTAGCCAAAGAATTAGGGAGTTGGAGCTTCCCTCATGTTTTAGCCTGAGAAAATAGGGGTTTGAAGCCTCATTCTAGTTGAAGCTGGAAAACAAAGGAAGTTGGTGCTTCCAATGAATGTAATTCTTAAAGACATATAAGAAAAATAATTTCATGGTTTTCTCCTGCTTTGGGTTTCCACGTAAAACACTAGTGTACTATGTATGTGTGTGATTTATCATTTGTTCATTATTTATCTACTCTACAACTATTGGATGATAATGCTACATTGATATAACACTTGCATTTTATGGTGAAAAATGATTACATTTCTCTATTACTGATTCACCCCTCCTCTCAGTAATCCAACAATTGGAATCAGAGCCAGGTTCTTTCAGGAAACAATTTAACCACTCGAAGGAGATCATGGATTATTCTGAGAATGGAGTACCAATGTTTAATGGTTAGAATGGTTTTAAGTATGAGATGTGGAGTAGAAGGATGGAAGTATTTTTACAGGAACAAGGACATTATATTTGGCTATCAGCTGTTATAGGATATGATATTTCAAAAAGGGCAAAGACTCCAACCAAGAAGGAATTGAAGAAGAATAACAAAATAGAAATGGATTTCATCTAGGAAGGATTACCTAATCTGATAAGAGAAAAGGTTGGTAAATTTTCATCAGCCAAAGAACTTTGGGATAAGTTACATGACATATATTCTTCACCCATTGCAGATTCAGAAAATGCCAAAGAATAAGTAGATATAGAACAAGAAGAAAGATGCTCATCATGTCAGACAGATTTAGAAGAGGAAGAGTATGAAGAAGAAAAATTTGATTACAGAGAAAAAATGATGAGTGCAATTGAATAGCTAAAGAAAAGAAAAGAAAAGAAGAAAACAAGTCATCCAAGAAAGAATTGATGAAGCAAAAGGAAAGTGTTCAAGGTTCTGAAAAAGATCAGCATGTCATCAAGAATTTAAGAGATCAACTAGAAGAGTCCAGAAGAATGGAAGAAACTCTAGAATATCAAAAGAAATGTTTAGAAGCCAACATAGAAGCACAAAAGGAAGAAGTAGAAAAGAGAGAAAATATATTGATGGATCATCTCAAGGAAAAAACCAATGACTTAAACCAACTTGAGGAAGAGTTTGGTCAAGAAGAGAGAAGACTGAAAGAAGAAATAATTACATTGAAAATACAACTTGAAGAAGCAAAGATAAGAGAAGAGGTCATGAAGTTTCAAATAATGAAGAAAGAAGAAGAGGTTGAGAATATTGAAGAAGAAGTTGTCATAATAAGAGTCAAAATTGTCATGCTCAACAAGAATGTTGAAGAGACAGAAACATCCACATCAATTGTAGAGAATGAAGAGAAGCACTCTATGTTGCTTGAAAATAAGAAAGAAGAAAATAGAAAGAGTTATGCAGAAGTACTCAAAGGAAGGAATCATGGTCAACCATAATCTAAGAAAACTAATAAAGACACATCTTCAAGAAGACCATCCATGTTCGAGCCACATATAAGCTTCAATCACGATCATGATCAGTCAAGGCAGAAATTTAGAAGGACTACACCAGAAAGAAGATCATTCACTCCCAGGTATGCAAATTTATTTTATGGTCATTGTTTTTATTTTACTAATTTTGGGCATAAGGTTGCAGATTGCAAGGATTGTAAAATAAATGTTCAAACAAGAAGTGCATATGTGGCCCCATGCAATATTGAATGTTAAAAATGTCATAACTATGGACACATAGCTCGTGATTGTAGAAGCATGATTGATACTTCCATGAAAGAGAACATTGATATCAGATATAACAAAGTATGGATAAGAAAATAGGAAGAACAGGTGAACAAAGACCAGGTCCCAGAGATCGCAAGATTGGAAATAAAGCGAGATGAAGAAAAATATACAGAGAAAAAGAAGGATGTGAGATATAGAAAGGCTTGGAAAATAAATGAAAGAAAAGAAGGACAAGTACATAAGGAACAGGTTCAAGAGATTGTACTTTCAGGTATTGTAGTGAAAGATGAATCCATAGACAAAAAGAAAGAAGTTATAGCTTAGAGAGATGATGAATCTACCGATGAAGATGATGATGAATACACATCATAGCAAGAATTGTTCTGAGCCATCTGGCTTAGAGAATCCCAAGTAATATGAATATTAGACAGGGGAAATGTATGAGATAGCTGTGACAGAACAAAGAACCATCCTTCGAGCAACTTGCAGAGTTTGAGAAGACAGATCCAAAGAAGTCAGTTAGCAGAAGTACAATTTGATAGATTAATCAAGACTTCATGATAGTATAATGATAAATGGGTCAACATTATGGACAATTGCGCAAGTAGATTCTTGGAAAGTATGGACAAAGATGGATTTGTAATAATACTTAGTAGGTTTGGAGAGATATATGAAAGTGGAAAAAATCATGGTACTCTAGATTGGATACATATCTACAACAGGCAGGGTTCAGAAAAGGAAGTGCAGACAACAACCTCTACATCAAGGTAACTCAAGAGTATTTTATTAATTGAAGTTTATGTTTATGATATTGTTTTTGGATGTACTAATGACAGATTAAGCTAGAAATTTGCAAAGGACATGCATAATGAATTTGAAATGTCATTACTTGGAGAACTATCCTTCTTTCTGGGTCTTTAGATACGTCAAAGAAACCAAGGAATTTTTGTTTCTCAAACCAAGTATATCAGAGAAATGCTAAAGAGGTTCAGAATAGAAGATTGCAAACCAATTATCACTCCCATTCAAACCAATTGCAAGTTGAGCAAATACGCTAATTCAAAGTCTACAGATAAGATGCAATACATGTCAATGATTGGTAGCCTACTACATGTGACAACATCCAGACCAGATGTAATGTAGGCAGTTGGACAAGTGGCATGATTTCAAGAAGCACCAAAGGAATCACATGTATTAGCAGTGAAGAGGATTTTCAGGTATCTCAAAGGAACATAAGAGTTTGGATTATGGTATACAAAAGGAAAGGATCTATCACTTATTGCCTATAGAGATGCAGATTGGGCAGGTTGCATTGATGACCAATGAATCACCAATGGAACAACGTTCTACTTGGGTGAGTGTTTAGTATCATGGATAAGAAAGAAATAATCATCAGTATCTTTATTTATATCCGAGGTAGAGTATATTGTAGCAACATCATGTTGTACACAGGTTCTATGAATGAAACAAACTCTAACAGATATACAGGTTGAGTATGATGAGCCCATTCCAATCTATTGTGATAATACAAGTTCCATCAGTATCTCAAATAACCTGGGGATGCACTCCAAGATGAAGCACATTCCAATCAAGTATCACTTTCTACGGGAACATGTTGTAGAGAAGAAAATCAGAGTTGAATATGCGGGCACAAAAGAACAAGTGGAAGACATATTTACAAAACTGCTTCCACATAAAGCCTTTGAGTATCTTCTCCAGAGACTAGGAGTAATTTCTACTCCAAAATGAATGTTTTTGAATGCTTATCTTATATGTCTTATATGTACACTAGGAAGCACCATAAATAGGACAATTCAAGTGGGGAGATCAGTTTCATGAAGAGTTTAGTTAGGGGGAGTATCCCCAAGGACAGTTCAGTTAGAGGGAGCAACCCCAGATGGAAAGCTACCTTTGCCATTGATGACAAAAGGGCAGAACTTTATCAGATGCAGGATATAAATTCTTGGAGAGAGAGAATAGAGGCATGTAGACAGGGGAAGCAACCCAAGGAGAGTTCAGTCAGGGGGAGCAACCCCAAGGAGAGATAGAAACATTGATGAGGAGTATAAGCATGAATGTTATCACGACTAAGTGTTGCCATCAATGTTGGTGTTTCCATCAATCCCAAAGGGGGAGATTGTCATACAATTGGCTTAGGTTGATGGATAGTTGGTATGGATTTTAGGTTGATGGATAGTTGGTTTTCATTGATTTCAACCATTGGAGAGTGATATTGCAGATTGATGTCAACCCTTAGTGATTGATGTCAACCCTTGGAGAAAGTTCGGTAGCGAATTCCGGTAGCACAAAGATTTGGGTAATGGAACCAAGTTTGTTTGATGTATAATGATATGAGTTTTAATATATTTTAAGGTAAGACTATTCTATATGGGTAGTGCATGTCATGACATTTCCAGTGGTATGTGGAACATCACATAACTCCTCACAATTAGAGAGTTATGTCCATGTGAAGTTGGAGAACCCAAGTTTGGGTAATGGACCCAAGTTTGTTTGATGTATAATGGTATGAGTTTTGATATATTTGTAGGTACTAATATTCTATATGGATAGTGCATGTCATATCATTTCTGGTGGTATGTGGAACATCACATAACTCCTCATGGTTTGAGAGTTATGGCCTTACGAATTTGGAGGACCCTCATATGTTGGCTTGAAGCCCCAAAAGGTCAAAGAAGTCAAAGTGCTTGCAAAGAAGAAATTATTTAAATAATAAATTGAAGTAACAAATTCAAGGAGGATTATTTAAACAATAAAGTAAATGGAGAACTTTCTAATTATGGAAAGTGGTTAGAAGTGGGTTATCCCTAAAATAAAGAAATTGGATTAAGATGGTTAAAAGGTAACCCCTTGAGGAAGCTACATGAAAGTATAAATAAGAGGCAAGGCTCTCTCATTTTAATCACACTTGAGAATATTGAATATCTACATGTGACTAAGGTAACCAAAGGATATATAAGTTGAATTTCAGAGGGAAGGTGAAGTAAAGAAGGCCAAAATTCAAGGGAGGATAAATTCTTTTGATGATGCTTTCTAAGGTATGTTATTTATAGGTCATCTCACCATTTTTGCAATAATTGTTTTTATAGAATGATTTAGACTGTGAAATTGGGATGCCATTGAGGAAACATATCCAAGTAGTTGTGGTATGAATTTCAATTTGTGGGTCATTTTAGTTTTTGATTTACACTCCGTCGAAAATAGAGTTTGTGGCGAGTCCTGAAACTAGTCTAAAACAATTGTTTCAGATAAAAACGTCATAACTTCTTCATAAAATATCCAAATTCTGTAAGAACAAATTTTTTGGTTAGTGTATCATCTGTGGTATTCTGTGTACAATTTTTAGATCCATACAACAAATATTCTGTGCGGGGCACGCTCTACAAGTTCTCTCTCTAGAATAAGCCATAATTCAACAAGGTATGCCATTTTTGCTATAACTCTTTTTATGAGAGGCTCCAAGTAGTGACACATTGAGGAATTGCATAAAACACACTGAAGAACATTTTGTACTATTTTCATATCTTTATTCATTACAGGTACATAGTTATGATTATTTCAAGTTAGGGTTGTTGACTAATCCAAAACTAGTCATGTGAGACTAAAATAATGGTTGATGAAAATGCTAGTATCTTGTTGTTAAAGTTAAGGAAGGTTTGCAAGTATGTGATCATATACACCAGGTCTATTACAAAGTTACAAATCATATTTGGATGATTAAATTGATGAGGGCTTTTGGTTGAAGTACTTGTTGGGTACATGGTTGAGACAAGTAGTTGATGAGTTGGCACATACATGAGGTGTATAATTGATGATGTTGGTACATCTTGATGAGTCATAGTTAATGAGTAGTTGATACATGATTGGTACATATTACATGGTTTGAGGCACTTGTTAGTAGTATCATTCACACATGGTTTATGGATGATGTAGCATACTTGTATTGGTACATTATTAGAAGCACATATTGATCTTTGTGATGATTATGAGTTGTTGTGTTATGCTTGGTTGATGCACATCTTTGAGAGTTGTATTGGTGATTGATCTGATTTGGTTGATAAGATTGATGAGACAGGTTGTTGTGATAGGTTGTTTGGACATGTTGTTGTGACAGGTTATTCGTACAGGTTTGGTGCATGGTTGATGCACTTATTCATGGTAGAGGTTGAGGTACATGTTGGTGCATGGTTGATGCACTTGTTTATGGTACAGGTTGATTACAGGTTGTTTGGTACAGGTTGGTACATGTTGATGCGTGGTTGATGCATGGTTCAAGTTATTGGTATAGGTTGTTTGGTGTAGGTTGATTGGTACAAGTTTACAATAGTATATATCATAGTGATAGTGTGACAATGATTACATCATTCTACTTGTACGTCAGGGAGGTTGGATGGGGAAAGGAAAGGTGGTTGTAGCCACCTTCCGGTTGTAGCCGGAGAACATAGGGGGTTGTAGCCTCCTTATGGTTATAGCCATAGAATTGGGGAGTTGGAGATTCTCTCAGGTTGTAGCCTCAGAAACTAGGGGGTTGGAGCCTCCTTAAAGTTGCAGCTGGAAGACAAAGGAAGTTGGTGCTTCAAATGAATGTAATTTTTAAAGACATATAAGAAAAATCATTATGTGGTTTTCTCCCGCTTTGGGTTTCCACGTAAAACATTGGTGTACTGTGTATGTGTGTGATTTCTCATTTGTTCATTGCTTATTTACTTTGCAACTATTCGATGATAATGCTACATTGATATAACACTTTCATTTTATGGTGAAAAAGGATTACATTGCTCTATTACTGATTCACCCCCTCTCTCATTAATCCAACAACAGATTGAATCTAGTATATAAGAATAAATTGAAGGTAGAAATTGATAAAATGTTAGAGGATGGTGTCACAGAACCTATTGAAGAATCTGAATGGATTATCCCTATGGTAGTGCAAGAAAATAAGCAAGGAGGAATAAGGATCTTTGTAGACCTGAGGAAATTGAATGATGCTTGTCTAGATGATCCCTTCCCTATTCCATTTACAAATGAAGTTTTGGAGAATGTAGGAGGACAAGAATCATATTCATTTACTGATGGATTGTGGTGAACCAAGTCGGTTCACTAGGTAAATAGCCAATGTAGGTAAGACAACAGGTTATAATCCATAAAGGATAATGTATTAAATAATGTATATGAATATGAGATGATGAGATACAATAAGAATGAGGGCCTTATATACCCACACAGTGGTTCCCTTCCATGAAGAGACGTGACCTTTCACTGGGAATTTGTCTCTTCATTAATTATTCATTAACTATTATAATGTATTTATATTTATTATTATATATTATGTTCATAACATTTCCTTCCCATTAAAATTTCTTTGTTCTCAAAGCATAGTTATGGAAGAATTATCTCTTGCTCTGTCTTGTAGTGTTGTCTCCTTATTATTTATACCTGAATTAGTGATCATTGAGGACTTGAAACGATATGATCTTCTAAGCATTGCATAGAACTGTTGAATTGTAAGGGAGTCTACCCATCGTAAATCGATCTTCTGCATAATGGGGATTTTATGGGGTTC
Organism: Picea engelmannii; assembly: GCA_009831015.1. NCBI lineage: Eukaryota > Viridiplantae > Streptophyta > Pinopsida > Pinales > Pinaceae > Picea > Picea engelmannii. The sequence continues at coordinate 487,741 of ML779207.1, read as the reverse complement.
TTGTAGACAATTTGATGTATTTTGACTCTCATGATAACTTCTACCTTGAGAATCATTTGTAATGGAGGTAATAAATTTTGACATATATGTCATTTATTTCTGTGGATACACTGATTGGTTGAAGTATCGATTTTTGAGATTAGGATGTCTATAAGGAATCCTCGAAACATGATATTTAATTCATGTACTTGTAGCTTATTCTTTATTAACACTTGGAATTGAGTCTTCTTCATAGCCTTGGATTGTTTCTACTTCGACATATGAAGAGCTCTTTACATCAACTGAATCCTTTTGAGCCGTGGTTGACTAGATTTGTATTAATTGCTTTATCCACCATCATGTTTTTTTCCATTTGAAGACTTCTGTAGTTCCATAGGTTCAGTGATTGTCTCTTTATCTACCAATGATTCCTTATTTATATGTTGTTCTAACTTGTCCTCTGCCATATTCTTATCACTCTTTATCTTCTTAATCTGGGTTAATAAAATTTGATTATGAATTTTTCAGGCAACAAATTTCTGCATCTTTCTCTATGACTATTTTGTCACACTCCTTTTGGATCTCAAGTATTGACTGTTGTTTATCCAAAAGTAGTATTTTGGAGATCCGATCAAGATCTTTTGACTTAGATATTGAATTTGACTTCACTAAGACGTCATGTAATTTTATTTTTTTCCTCTTGCAGGAAAACATTAATTTTTTTTCTCAAGGTTTAATATTAAGCTACCTAGCATCTCTAACCAAGTTGAGCCGAGGATTATATCAACCTCTTTTTCATATATAGTTGTAACCTAGAAATTCGATACGAGTTCATAATCTTTGAGTGTCAATGATAATTCCTTATGTCATATTTATTGCCAAAAAAAAACTTTTTGTTTCGATTACATTTGTCTTTGGAATTATTAATTGATTCGCCAAATCCATACTTATGTGATTTTTCTTCTTATCTGGGAAAATGTTGATGCTATCTTCTTTTTCTTGAATATTTCCTTTAAATGTTAATAATCCGATGCATGTAGTTAGATGATTTTTATCAGAAAATATTCCTTCGTTAAAATCCATTTTTTAATTTGAATTGACCTTATTATTATTATAATATCCCTTTAATAATAATAAGACTTAAGCTTCTTGAATTAATAGATATCTTCTTCTAATATTTCTTTATACTCTTTTAAGAAAATAATCCTTGATAATTCTCCTTTTTATATATATAGAGTTCAAAAAATTTGAATATTTTTTTATACTTTACCAAAAGTAATTTTATATTCACTTAATCTCTTTTCCCCCCACCTTGGTAATTAATGAAAAATAATTTAATATTACCTTCACACTTCCCAAAAGAAATGTTTTAGTTATACTCCTTCCTTCTCATGAAATTTGTGAACTTTTAAAACAATTTTTTTATTTAAGTAAAACTTTTGACTTTGTTTTTATATATCCTCCTTTTATATTTTTCACCATATATTCTTCACTTCTTAAAAACATAGAAGTTAATTAATTTTTTTTTTCCTTTCTGTTTTTTTTTTTAACAAAGGTCATGACTTTTTGTTAAATGGTGGCAATTTACCCTATTACTTCTATGGCAATTGTATGGATTGGTATAATGAACAATAGAGTTATTGCACTTAAATTTGTACGAAATTTTTTATACAAAATAACTTGTGGTTGCATGGTTTTTAAATAGTGGATATTGATGTACACACTCACTGGTAATAATATTTTTTTTTTATTCTTTTATCTTTAATTATAATAGGAAAAAATATTCTTTT
>ML779207.1:437370-477449 GCA_009831015.1 Picea engelmannii | reverse complement strand
TATTCATTGGATCAATCCCCATTGTGGATTGATCATGTCGGCTACTTTAAAAGGACCAAATCCCCTTTTGCGGATTGGTCATATTGTAATTGTAAAAGGAGAAAGAAGAAGTCGGCCCTAGAATATATCAAAGAGGCCCTGAAACATAATAAAGGTGGTTATAACCACCCAGTTGGAGAAGTCGGCCCTGCCAGTGAAGAGACACTTCACACATGCGAGTCTTTATAAATAAGGAGGCTAGCGCCTCACTTAGAGACACAACTCACTTGCTCATTTTGAGAGACAAGTTTTAGATCTACAGTTAGAGAAGAAGGAGAGAGAGTGGCACATATCTGGGAGAGGATCTTCTACATTAGTTTAAGAGATCTCTTGGCATTGTATTGGCTATCTATAATAAGGAAGTTTTGCTGGGTTTTCTTCCCCTAGAGGGTTTCCTAGGATAAATGTTGTGTCTCTTGTGATTGCGTATTTCTCAGTGATCTTGTATTATGTTATTGTTATCTAATGAAATGCAAAGAACTATAATAATGGATTAAACATTAATACACAAGAGCATCCCTAAACTAACCTTGACAGAGGATGATGCAAAGATATTCATCGAGAAGGTGCAGGACCGCACAACAGAGTCATGGGATGACACTGAGAAGAAAAAAGAGTAGATCATTAAAAAGCTGACAGATGTTAAGGAGACATTGGCACAGCTACAGTTGAACACATCACAATGCACAACTGTGTTCAAATGCGATGTGTAACAAGCACAACCAGAGAATACTGCACAGGTGTTACACATCAAAATTACTCATTAGGATGATGGCCTAGTGTCGTCATTACCAATGTCGCAAGTGTCACATTTTGGCCGCAAGTGTCACAAAAATCATACTATTATCTTGCCTATGTCGTGTCTCAGACAACATTATCAAGAACACTTGAAAGACACCTCAAAAGACTGGTTTTGAAGAGGAGAAATCATTTGACAAAGAGTACAAGTATTTTTCCATGGAAAAGACCACTAAAAAATCAATTTTGGAAGGCAACGCTCCCCTATACATTGTCAGGGAGTGCCAACGCTCTGTACCCTCTTTTGGGGGAGTGTTGCAATGCTCTGTGCCCCATTTTGATGGAGCGCTGGACTTTTTGGAGCAAATTTTGGACTGTTTAGGAAAATCAGGGAAGAATCCCCTCATCTCTAGAGTTGGTTGGATTTGGATATGAGGTCAAGTCTCGATCTTAGGGAAGATCCACATCTGAAGGAGAAGGATCCTCAACCTATCCCAAGAATCTCTTAAGTGGTTAGGCCTCTCCAAGCCTATATAAGGAGGCCTCTTCATGGTGAAAGGGAGAGACATTGAAGGCATCAAACTTATGATCTCATAAGGGAGATATCATTGAAGCATCATGATTTTGTGTGGATTATTTGAGAAAAGGGTTGGACAAGGAGAGTTGGAGGAGGCTACTGCACCTTCATCAAAGGTCTGTAAGTATTCTCTATTGTTCTCATTAATATACATATGTGCTTGGCCTGTTTATTTCAAGGTTGTGTTTGTTCTACATGAACTTGTCTCTATTAGATAGATCTGGTTTCAATCTAATCTTAGTAGAATAGGAAGTTTGTTCTGTCTTTGTTTGTTTTGCAGGACTTATCAAGGATCTTGGGGATCAAATATCAACTCGGGCTGTGTGAGGATGAACATAATTTAAAAAGGTACACCTTTCTTCCTCTTCTCTATACTTTAGTTTAACTAGGTTTAAAAGGACGTCAATGACCAATGTTAGCACCCTTTCTATCTTGGTCTTAGGAGTCTAGAGCCCAAGAGAGAATCCACTTGTCTGCAAGGGGTTTCTCCTGTAACAACAAGAAAAGACAGTGCTAGAATAGGAAACAGTACAAGTGATAACCATGGGGAGAGAAAATTTTCCTATTACTCAGGACATGTTGCAAGTGGAAGAGGAGACCATGCAGAAACAACTGAAGGATATCAATCACTTGGACTTGGAATTGCTCGAGGTCCCAACCAAAGCGCTATATAAACTTCGATTTAGTGTAGCATAAGATATCCAATCAAGAGCTCAAGCAGATGCGACATATTTAGAATTGGCCAAGAAAATAAATGACATAACAAAGATAACAATCGTCTAGGTGTAGGTTGAGAGAGATGACACGAAGTAGCGTAGGGACCAGATAGATCGGTGATTAGAAGAAGTATTCAAGACGATTCCTAACAACCTAGAGGACGACAATATAAAAATAGAAGACAATATTGAGAAGATAACACATACAATGAAAAATTATAAAAACCATATCACAGAGTTGATGACACTTTTACAATCGATCACTCCACCATAGGTGAGATCATAGAGGGTGAAGGAGGTGACAGATCATATGGAGAGCATTGTATATAAATTCAAGAAAATTGTAGAGTTACATGACATAAGAGAATAACTATGGACGAGATTACAAGAGAATGACAAAATACAATGCTTAGATAAGAAATAAGAAGGAGTAAATACTGTCGTGTAGGACTTGAAGAAAAAAAAAAAGCGATGAACATATCAGATAGGTTGAAGAGCACACAAGAGTTGAAGAACCTGGAGGAAAAGATGAAAAGCATACAAGCAGAAAAAAAGTCGAGGAAGGCTCAGCTGGAGCCACTGCAAGAGAGAGTAGAGAAAATGTTGACTGATATCGATGAAACCAAAGGGGATATTGGGAAAATTATCTTGGAGACATAAGAATTGATGAAGGAGCACATCATTGTGCAGATTGTGGAGTCTGTAGCTGAGAGGAGTGCACAGGAAAAAACTCAAGCTGAAAAATTTTTAGTAAGATATCAGGAGTTGGAGTAGTCAGTAAAGGATGAAAACACCTCTTGAGTGGCCTGGTACGAGCCATAGGTTAGTGTTGGGGGCATGTTGGCGTAGGCTAGTTTCAAGAAATGTGCATAAATTAAGGAAGCTATTGAGAATGGGACCAGAATAGGAGCGTGCACTATAAGATAAGGAAAATTAGCGTGAGGAAGAGGAAAGTCAAAGAAAAAAATAAGGACAACATGTTGAGGAAATTGTTGGATCGAGGACCAGCCGTGCGTAAGAGGTTGTAATGTGGACAAACCTAATCCAATTAGGGTTAGGATTTTGGTCATGATGTAATGGGTTTAACCCACTTTTTGTAGTATAAATATATGTTGTATGAAGAATATAAGAGATATGTTGTGTTTTGATGAGTTTTGAGTCGCAGATATTAGTTTTGAGAGATGTGGAGCTATTATTGAGTCAATTTTGGAGATGAGTCTATAAGTGAGGGTTAGGTCGCAAGTTGTGGAGCTTACTGTGACACGTGTCAGTCTCACCTATACTTGTGCATCTCAGATGCACCTTTGATGTAATGTGCACAACACAAGTACTTTGATGAAGATGAATAAATAAGCAGATAATTCCAGATCTTTGTGGACATAGCCTAGGGGTGGTGAACCACGGTAACAACCTGTGTCATTGTGTGGAATGTTTCTTTTATATGTTGCAATGGTCTATGATGAATGAATGAATGAATCTGTTAGAGTTAGAAAGAAGCGCACACTGGATCGATTATGTTATTTTACTGCAGAATGAATCTTAATGAATGAATATGGTTATAGAATGGTAGATATGATAAATGTGGAAGTAGAAAAATAGGTCTGATATCCCCATGAGAAACATCCCTTCCATGACTGTAAACATATGGGTACTGCAGTCACCCATAATCCATCTCAGGTGAGACTACAATGTGCACTTTTTGTGTAGTGTTGCCTTCTGGTATCTAGAAGGGATGATGGTTTCTAGGGTTTTGTTGGAAAACTAAGGTAGAACCCAAGTCAACCCATACATCCAACAAGGTTCTCCCTGACTCCCCAAAAAAGACTTCCATCTAGCTACCTCCAAGATGATAGTGTTATTATAATTAGTAACCAAGAATAATGTAACTCAGTCCCTTTATCCCGTGCTTTCTCACAATCAATTGAAAATTGGTTTAATAAAAATGTCACCTAGTTCATTTGGGCACCCTCGACGCACCTTTCTGATTCCATAATGACTACTGCTGGGACTTGATATTTTCTACACTTCCTTAATATCTTACAAGATAAATCTTACATCACAAAACTTACTTCACAAACCTTATTGTCGGGTCACATATGCTAGTGACGTCTAAACCGCTCTATCCACAGAATGTATGGAACTTCTCCTTCATGCTCTCAGCTAGAAATTTATCATTCTTCTTGTCGAAAAATAACAAGGAAGGGTCCTCCTCCTATGACGGAATAAAAATAATACATACGATCAACTATATATTGATGTAAACTAGCCTATCAAGCCATAGGTATCCCTCATGCACACAAATTAGTAGCATTTTTATGTAGGCATTGATCTCTTGGATCCTTCCAAAGTGTGGTATATCGAAGAGATTCAAAATTCCTTCCTTGTGCAACCCCATACCCCAAATATGTGTCTCTATGACTATCATTTGTGTTTCAAAATTTGTAATATACTAGATATAAAAAGTATGCAGAACATAAATAAAATGCTAGAAATGACATAATAACAGTAATATAACCAACATAATCTCCACAATAACACATAAATGAGCTAAGAACAACAACATAAATAACACTTTGATTCAAAGAGAAATGTTCACAGGCCTCTTCGAGGGGGTAACCTCTAGTCGAGTAACGCTCTATTACAATAATCTCCAAGATAGGGTTCTCATACCCTTGACTCTTATTTATACTAAAAAGAAGCATCTAGAGGAAGATCCTTCTAGAAGTGGAAGCTTCTATTAGGTCTTCTTACATATGCCTTATTCTATTTTATTGAAAGGCCTTATTAATATTGACTTTTATTACATACAAATATATTGTTCTACCTATGTGTGGGTTAAGACCCTAACATGTCCTCCCCCTTAAAAACAACCTTGTCCTCAAGGCTTGAGATGAGGAAATTGTTGCGGAATGGTAGCTAGTTCCCAAGTGGTGTCTGCTGGGGTTGTATCTTTCCACTGTACTAGCACTTCCTTGATGGTTCTCTGACATAGGTGATGCTCACGTTGGTCCAACACTACTTCTAGCTGTAGCCAAATGGATCCTTCTTCAGCTAACTCTGGCAGGTTGGTATGAATTTGGCACTTAGCTCCAATCACCTTCTTTAAGCATGAAACATGAAAAACAGGATGTAGCTTCAAATGGCTGGGCAAAGCTAACTGATAGGATACTTGTCCCACATGCTTGAGAATGATATAAGGACCATTAAATTTGGGCGCTAGCTTCTGACAATGCACGACCTTGAGGGAAGTCTGCTTGTAAGGTTGTAGTTGAAGAAACACCTGATCCCCTTCTGCAAATTGACATTCAGAGCGACCTTGATCTACTTATTGCTTCATGTGATTATGTGACATGACCAAATTCTCTTTGAGGGTACGAAGAATAGCCTCTTGAGCTGTAAGTGTTAGGTCAACTGCCTGGACCTTCGAGGCACCCGGTAAGTATGAGAGAACTGAAGGTGGCTTCTGTCCATATACTGCTTCAAAAGGATTCATGCATGTAGTTGTATGGTATGAAGTGTTGTACCACCATTCAACTAGGGGTAACCATTGAGCCCACTGATTTTTCTTTTTCGAGGCAAAACACCTCAAATATGTTTCCAAACACTTGTTGACAACTTCCATTTGGCCATCAATTTGGGGATGATACGATGTGATGAGATGCAATTTGGTGCCTTGTATCTTGAATAATTCTTGCCAAAAATTGCTTGTGAAAGTTGGGTCGCGATGAGAAACAATATAGTGCGGCATGCCATGAAGCTTGAAGACCTGATCCATGAAGATTTGAGCCACCGTGGATGCTGTAAATGGGTGTTGAAGGGTGCATAAATGAGCATACTTGGAAAGGTGATCAAAAACCACCATGATGATGGATTTATTTCCCTATTTGGGTAAGCTGGTAATAAAATCCATTGAGTTATCCTTCTAAATAGCAGGTGCAATTGGGAGTGGTTGTAGTGTGCCTGGAGATTTGACCGTTTCTCCCTGGTTACATTAACACACATCACATTTAGCTACAAAATTACGAATGTCCTGTTTCATACCATCCCAGAAAAAAAGAACGTCTGACCCTGTCATAGGTTTTGGTGAAACTGGAGTGCCCTGCTGTGGGTGTAGCATGAAGCTCAGAAAGTACCATGGATTTAAGCTTTGATGTTTTACTTAAATACAAACGGACTTTGTATCGAAGTTCATCATGGAGCCAAGAGTACCTTGGGGAAGCTGGAGCATTGGACTGCAATTGGTGGATCAACTGTGAATTTTTGGGATCTTGTAGCCATTCTTGGTGAATGGCTTGGAGCCAATCTAGTACAATGAATGAAAGAGAAAAAAGGGATCCTTCATCTTCATATTTTCGGGACAGTGCATCCACAACCACATTGTCTTTTTATTTCTTGTAAATGATCTCATAATCATATCCAAAGAGTTTAGTTGCCCATTTTTTTTTATTCTGGGGAGGAAATACGTTGTTCCAGAAAATATTTAAGGCTTTGATGGTCTGTCTTAATTTGGAAACGTTGCCCCAATAGATAATGGCGCCGCAGATCAATGACATGCAAAATAGCCAACATTTCCTTTTCATAGAGGGATTTTCCTAGATTTCTTTCAGATAGTTGCTTGTTGGTAAAGGCCAAAGGTCGACCCTCTTGCATAAGGACAACACTAATTCCTTTCCTTGAGGCATCACTTTCCAACACAAAGGTCTTTGTGAAATCAGGAAGGGCGAGGAATGGAGTGGTGCACATGGCCATCTTCAAGGTTTGAAAATCTTGAGCAGTGGCCGGAGTCCAAGTGAAAGAGTTCTTTTTTAGGAGAGCAGTGAGAGGAGCTACAATCTTCCCATAATTCTTAACAAACTTGCGATAATACCCTGTTAAGCCCAAAAATCCACGCAAGCTCTTAAGAGTATTTGGGTGAGGCCAGTCTTGCATAGCTTCAATATTTTTAGGATCCACCCTGAATCCATCTTTTCCAACCAGATGACCCAAGTATTCTACTTCTGAGGCACCAAAATCACATTTAGACCGTTTCAGGAAAAGTTGGTGCTGAGAGAGTAGATGGAGAACTCGATCCACATGAGCAATACGGTCTGTCCAGGTTTTTCTATAGATGAGGATATAATCAAAGAAAACTAAGAAAAAATGGCGGAGAAAAGGACGAAAGACATGATTCATGAGGCTTTGGAAGGTGGAGGGGGCATTACACAAGACAAAGGGCATGACCAAAAACTCATAGTGGTCCTCATGAGTTCTAAAGGCAGTCTTGGTAATGTCTGCCTCTTTCATATGTATCTAGTGGTAGCCCGAACGAAGATCAAGTTTAGTGAAGAATTGGGCGCCACTCAATTCATCCAGGAGGTCATCAATGACAGAAATGGGGAATTGGTCTTTGATGGTAAGTTTGTTGAGGGTACGAAAGTCGGGACACATTTTCCAAGAAACTTCTTTCTTCAGGACCATGACCACAAGAGAAGAGTAGGGGCTCATACTAGGGCGGATAACACCTGCATTAAAAAGTTTCTGGACCATTTTCTCAATTTCATTTTTTTGGGAAAAGGGGTGATGATACAGACAGATATTGGGAGGAAGGCTTCCGAGCACAAGGGGAATGGAATGATCATGAACACCATGGGAAGGAGGGAGTCCTTGGGGAGTGGAAAAGACCAATTAATGTTTAGAAAGGATGGCTTGGAGGTCTTGCGGGATTGAGGGTGTCTTTATTTCTTGTATGGCATGGAGTTGGAAGATAACACCAGAATGACCTTTTTTGAGTTTCTTTTCCATGCGATGGGAACTAATGATCTCCGGTGAACCAGCGGTGATGCCTTGAAACTTATATTGGTGGCCCTCCTAGTCGAATTGCATGGTTAAGTCTTTAAAATCCATGAGAATGGGATCCAAAGTCCTTAGCCAGCCTGCACCCAACACAATGTCATAACCTCCCATGTTGATAGAAAACATATGGGATTTCAGGTGGTAGTCACCAATTTGGAGACACACATTTTCACAATGCCCTCCACATTTCATGGAACCACCATTGGCAATCATGTTTTGGAAATTATTGACAGCATGGATGTAGCAATGAGTTTCTTGGGAAATGCAACGGTGAATAAAGTTATGGGTTTTTCCACTATCAACCAGAATGATGACCTTCAGATGCTTGATGTAACCAATTAGCTTGAGGGTTTGGGGAGCGAAGAAGCCAGTGAGAGCATTGAGGGAAATGACTGGTTCTACTTTGGGAGGGTCTGAGGGAGGGATTATGTCAGTGGATTCAGGTGACTCAGACACAAAGGGAGTTTCTACATCCTCTTCCGAGATATCCTCAGAGATGGCCATAAAAATATTTTTTTCTTTACACTTGTCGTTCGGGAAATAGTTGTCATCACAGTTATAACAAAGGCCTTTGAGTTGGCATTCAACCATTTCAGCCCAAGTCAATTTTTGGATCTTTATTGGAGCGGAGGGAGTAGTGGGATTGATTGGTTTAGGGCGAGGGATAAAGGAGGGTTTTCGGTTTTGAGAAGATACAACTTGTTGTGCTTATTTATCTCTTTTAGTATCCTCCACCCAACTCTGAGGCTGAGCCATGAGGACATGGGCCCGAATCTCATCCTTGAGGACACTGATAAAACACTCTCGGAAAAAAGCATCAGACATGTCCTCTGTCCGAAAATTCAGGCGCTCAAAGGTAGCTATAAAGTCTTCCACTGTTCCTGATTGTTTCAACTTTGTCAAATGACCCAAATGGTTGGTGTCAGTGTCAAAGCGTTCATAAATCTCTGCCACAAAGTGTGTCCAAGCAATATACCTTAGACGAGAAGCTTTTCTCCATTGCCACCATTTCCAACGTTCTTGATCTAGATGGAGAACACCATACCAGAGTTTGGACAAATCATCGGTAATGCCGTATAAAGAGAAATAATGTTCCACTTGGGTTACCCAACCAGTGGGGTCTGAGCCATCAAATTTGGTCACATCCACCCGCAGAAGGTGTAGGTCACATTGAAAGTGATGGTGTTGAAAGTTATGGGAATGAGAGGAATGTTCACCTTCAGTCTATAGAGGTGCATCAGAGGAAGGGTCATCTGTAGGGATATGAAGCTTGGTGCAGAGTGACAAAAGGACAGATTTAAGCTGGGTGGTCAGTTCTTGCTTGATTTCCTCCATTGAGGACTACATGGTTGTATTGATGGTGGCAACATTAAAACTGAGGTGTTTCACTTCTTGTTGGGTCTCGGTGAGACTAGATTGCAAGCTATTGAAGCGAGATTCCAAGTTTTGGCTATAGGTATGGGCCATGAGGACAAGGGAATCGAAAAGGGGTGGGTGGGGTCAATTTTTTTTTTTTTTTTTTTCTGAAAAATGATACGTATGAATGTGATAAGGGCGAAGAGATGAAGCCAATGGGATAGGTCTCAAATAATGGTGAAAAAAATTCCAGACTTTTTTTTTTTTTTTACACCTGTAGAGTTATACTCCGGTCTGAAGAATACTGTAGTGATGAGATGCCCAAATGCTTAACCATGAAGAAATGTGTAGTGATTTGGAAACTTGAACACAGTTGTGCGACAATAGATCTTGTCTGTTTAAATTTATTTACGTTTCTGTCCCCAAGGGTTAGGTATTCAAGGGTTCTACAGACAAGGGTTTGCCCTGTGCTATAGCTTTCTGATATATGTGTGGGGTTCAACAATAGTACTTGGCCCAATATCTCAGGGGACTAACTAAGGAGGATAGACCGTACCCTTAGCTGTACTAGCTGACTACCCAGGTACTAAAGAGTATCTTCCCAAGTGATGTTCTCGGTGACACTATAACAATCAGGTAGCTGATTGGTTTATCTAAAGAGGGCTTTAGGAAATCTAGGTCGATCCGTACATAGGTGCTGTCTGATGTGCTACCACTCAAAGGGGTACCAACAGGGGTTACAAGGGTGGCCAACATATGTGCGCTTAAGAACCACTTGTATTTCCTGTGTGTATGAATCCCTCAACCATGGGTTTATGCGTGTAACGACAGATCTCTGTGGCTTAAAGATGCCGAAATACGTCTCTACCATGAAAAAAAATTTACCCACAATTTCTGCCAAGGAAAGTGCTCTGATACCACTTGTAATATACCATATATAAAAAATATGCAGAACATAAATAAAATGCTAGAAATGGAAGAATAATAGTAATATAACCAACATAATCTCCACAATAATACATAAATGATATAAGAACAACAACATAAATAACACTTTGATTCATAGAGAAATGTTCACAGGCCTCTTCGAGGGGGCAACCTCCAATCGAGTAGCGCTCTATTACAATAATCTCCAAGCTAGGGTTCTCATACCCTCAACTCCTATTTATACTAAAAGGAAGCATCTAGAGGAAGATCCTTATAGAAGCAGGAGCTTCTATTAGGTCTTCTTACATCCGCCTTATTCTATTTTATTGAAAGGCCTTATTAATATTGACCTTTATTACATCCGAATATATTTTTCTACCTATGTGTGGGTTAGGACCCTAACAAAACTAATGTAATTCTTCAAAAACTTGTTGGGCACTAAATCTATAAATTTCTTCTCACTTGTGATGTCATGGTCGACATACTTCAAAGTGGGAATCATACCTAACATGTCCCCTTCCACAATCACTCCTTATGGAATCGGTGGCTCGATGAGTAGGTACTTCACATCCTTTTTTAAATTGACGTATTTTGCAGATGGATTTCTTGGTGGGATATAATATGTGGGGAACATTGACACTGAGGATGATTCCTCTTGTGTCTCTTCCACAATAGATGTTGTTGTGGGTTGACCACGCTATTTATTCATTATTGACACTAAATTTGTTGTTTCCTTAGGTGGTACCATCTTCCTCTGCAACTGTTCTAGTTCCGTAACTGGGTTTTTAACTTCATCTCTTTGGCTCCGTAAATTCGTCTATGTATGTGAATTCTAACTGACAATAACCTTTTCCTGTCGACCCTATGATTTATTTTATACTTTATCGGCAGCTGGTAGTTTACCTTCACACCTAAAATTTTTGTCTAATCCACTAACGGTTTTCATTCATTATGTTAGCACCATGATTTTCATGGAAAAGGTTAGAGTTTTGTCAACAATTTCAAAGTCATGCCTATCAGCAGCCATGTTGTTTTTATGCCTCGCATCATCTAACATCTCCAAGGGCCATCTTCAAACAGAACCTTATCATTTATTTATTCCCATTTCAATTTGCAACTGCACACTAAAAAATTCATTGAGCACTACAAAATTCACTACGCACCATGTAGAGGATGCTGTCACCCATAAGATGTTGTCACGCAGAGAGTGTCGTCGCGTAGAGGATGCTGTCGCGCAGATCATGTTGTCGCGTAAAGAAGGTTGTTGCGCATAGGATGTTGTCGCGTAGTGGATTTCATCGCGTAGTGGGCTGTCACGCATAGGATGCTATCGTGCAAAGAAGATTGTCATGCAGTGGATTTTTTCCCGCATAGGATGTTGTAGCATAGTGGATTTTCCTGTGCACATGCTACAGGTCACACTGCGCAAATTACTGGTTTGGTGGTCAACTTCAAGATGAATTTCCGACCAACTGGAGAGGAATTTTGAAAATCCCCGAGAGGTTTTTATTGAGGACAAACAAAATAATAAAAATGTCTCTCAGATTTGTAAAATGTGTCACGGATTGGGATATTCGAAGGAATCTTCGAGACCTATTTTTCAGTTTTCGTGATTTCCTATCTGAGACATGTTTTTACAACACATATTCCAACCAGCTAGAGATGAATTTCAAGAAAGCAAGAGAGGTTACTGTTGCATAGCAGAATTTCTATGCAGGGATGACAGAGTGTCCAACAATGAAAATGATGGCTCATCACAACCATATGGTCAAATTTGGATCATGATAAATGACTATAAAGAATATTTCGGTTACGATTGTGATTTGGCAAAGTCAGGTTTTCTATTTTTAGTGAATCCGTTGAAGTTATTGTTCTCTTTAAAAGAAAATGGATCCATGATTCCAAGAGAGAGTAGCTTGAACCTAAAAACCAAGGGTGACATTAGCTTTCTATATAAGGGGATCATATTTATGTAAACAAGGTTGGTTGGCAAATTGAGTAAACGAATGCTATTGCATGTACTCTGAGTTTTGACCGAAATTTAATGAAAAGGTCCTATGATTTGATGAAAATATTCTAGTTGTGATAGTGATGCAGGAGCATCGTAAGCAACCATAAAAACAAGCGTGAAGGAAAATATAGTTGGAACGCACCAGCGCACATTTTGAAAACGTTTTAAAATTAAATGAAGAGACATTAATGTAATAGCTGGGAGACGTATTTACATTTATGTTTTGAATATTGTAAACAGATCTTGAGTGTTGCTCACATTTGTCAGATAAAGAGGCATTTATTGTAATTTATGAAAAGTTGTTATAGCTTTTATTTCATATTAGATAGCTTGTAGTGTAGGAGGAAAAATGGATAGAAAGACACCCTTGCTTGTATCATTGTATGATTCCCAATGGTAGATTATTCAGAATTCTACAAGCTGTAGAGATGTAGAGAGAAAGAACAAAGAGAATAATCCATGTACATGAACACTTGATTTAATATATGATAAATCTCTGACTCAATTTCATGGTGTTATTATACTTACTCTTTACACCTGTTGAATGGTATGTTTACAGTGTTTTGTTTCTCTATTATGCATTTGTTTCAATGCTATGTATGTATGAATTCTCTTGAATTCATGTCGAATATATGAAATTTGTGAGGAGAGAAGAATGAGTTTCAATTGTTTCTCTTCCTGAGAAATTATGCAAAGAGTGCAATGAACGTATGCAAGTTGTGCATCGACAAAGTTCTGAGTTTTATCTCAGAAAGCTCAGGAGAGATACCATTGTTTTCATACCAGCAGAAGTGCAGAGATAGCATAGAGCCATGAAAGGCGTGCGCAGGCAGATTGAAGTCTTAGATTTTATCAACCGAGGAGGGAGGTTGAAGGACTATCGTTGCAAGGAGTGCAGAGATTCGAAGGACCAAATAACCAGAGGTTATTTGTGAATTCCGCAAGGAGTGCGTGCAAAATCACTAAGGAAACCCCTGAGGTTATGACAAAAATCTCATGAGGAAAAGAACCTTGAAGAGTTCAAGGTAAGGTGAGTGTCGAGGCCACTCAACAGGAAGAAATCTTAGAAGAGTTGATGCCAGAACGTTCAATGGAGGAATATTGAAAGTTGGAATGCATGGTGGAGTCACCTCAAGGAGAAGTGTCGATTTGCATTGGGCCATTGGATCTAGTTAACCAGCAAGAGAGATAGGCCGAGACTTACTCAACATCTAAAGCTCAAGAGGAATAGTGGCCACTGGATTTATATCAATGAGGTTCATTGATCTCACTTCCTTGAATTTTACCGTTTCAGAATTCGGGAAGTGGAGAGGGTTGTGACTCGAAGTCGAGAGTCGTGAACTCCCGATTCGTGAAGTACCGAAAGAACTAGGATCATCAAATCGTGTGGAACAATGAGCTGTTGATCTGTGGAAAGGGGTTGTCATGGTTTTGTAAGTCGGCAGAAGGATTTGTTGCATAGCAGAGTGTCGATACACAAAATCCCGGTTGCCAAAAAGAATTGGCCTAGCTCATAGTCAGAGGTCACATCAGAGAAAAGTCAAGGAAGGAATCAAATTCCCATTGGCCTTTTCAGGTTTTGGGGATTGTTGAGTCAAGGTGGCTCACATATGGAATCGCGAAGTCACGAAAGCTGAAATGCCCACTTGGGTAAATGTTGTGGTCATATTAGAGATCATGTGGGAGTGAGTTGGTGCTTAGTGTTTCTTCACATGAGAGTATCTCCAAAGAAGGACCTGTGGATACACACTTGCGGGTGTGAGTGATTTCTTGTGGAGAAATCGAAGAGCCAATTGGACTCTCGAGGAGATAAAGAACAATCCTAAGACTGGGAGGTCGTGCAGAACCTACTGAGGTAGGGGGTGCTTCGTTAGAGTGGTATCAGAGAACGACCTACAATTTTCTTTTTGTTTTATGTGGGGAACATAATGAAACAATGCTTCCAAGAAGGAGAGAAAGACCAATGCCCGATCCAACTATGGAAAGGGAGATGAGAGAACTCCATGCTTGATTGGATGCTATGGAGACAAAACAGAGATGGACAGTTGATTTTGGAGATGTCAGTGAAGCTGAAAGAGAAAATGAGGCTGGAGCTGAGGAAGAAGTCATAGCGGAAGACGTTGCAGAAGAACGTCTATTCAGAGATGTTGCAAGGATAGGTGCTAGAGAAAAGATGGACATTCCGATGTATGAAGGCAACTTAGATGTTGAAGAGTTTCTAGATTGGTTTAGGGATATAGCTAAATATTCGACTATGAGGATGTCAAGGAAGATAAGAAAGTTAAACATGCTGTCACTAGACTTAAAGAGCATGCAACACTGTGGCGGGATGAAATGCAGGCTGACATGCGTTGCAAAGGAAAGCAAAGAATCAAAATATAGGATAGGATGGTTGCAAAAATGAAATCCAAATTTATACCCAGGGACTACCAAATTAATCTATTTCAAAGAATGCAGAACTTGAGACAAAAGGGGATGACAGTGAAAGAATACACTGAGGAATTTTACATGCTCAACATCAGAGCAGGTCATCAAGAAAGTGATGATAAAAAGGTTTCCAAATACATGAATGGTCTGAGATATGACATTCAGGATGAGATGAGAATGATGACAATTAGAAATGTGGAATATGCTTATAAAATGGCTCTGAAGGCTGAAGAGAAATTAGCTCGAAATCAAGGTCAGAGAGACCAAGGTAGAAGTCAGAGCAGAGGCAAACCAATTTCCTAGGACAGAACTCAGAAGCTGAAAGAGGAAGAAAAGAAAGCTCATACTCACCTTGAAAGAGGAGGAAGTTCATAGGGGAGACAGTATGCCGACATGAACACTTTCCGTGAGAAAGAGGAAGAGGAAGAGGCAGAGGAGGTGAGATAAAATGTTTTGCCTATGGAAAGATCGAAAATAAATATTTTGAATGTCTCGATAGAAAAATATATGGAGGAGAAGCTCACATTTCTGAAGTGCAAAGGCAAAATGTTGAGGCAGAAGATGCAGAAGGCAGAAGATCATTAAAGATGAGGAAAATTCTCTTGAAGCCAGAGAAGGAGGTGGAAAGACCAGTCCAAAGGAATAGTTTGTTACGAACTGCTTGCAAGACCAAGGATAGGGTATGCAAGGTAATCATGGATAGTAGAATCATAGATAATATAGTATCCACAGAAATGGTGGAAAATATGGAATTGGAGACAATTGCACATCCAAGATCATACAAGGTTTCGTGGTTGCAAAAGGGACATCAGGTAACTATCACTAAACAATGTCTAGTTGAATTTAAGATAGGGGATATAATGATGAAATTTTATGTGATGTTATTCCCATGAATGTCTGTCATCTTTTGTTGGGGATACCATGACAATATGACATGAATGTTGTTCATGATGGGAGAAGGAACACATACACCTTGGAAAAGAATGGTAGAATGCATATGCTACTGCCAATTAGAGACAAGGAGGTGAAAGAAGAAGCCAACAATACTATTCTTCTCATGAGTGGGAAGGAACTTCTTGATGAAGTCAAGAAGGATGAAGAAATGTAGTTTTCCGTGGTGAGAAAACCTAGAGTCGTCTTGATCAGTACCAAGATAGATGATCTACTCGAAGAAATTCAGGAACTGCTGGAGGATTTCACTGATATAGTGGTGGACGAATTACCTTTTTCATTGCCACCCATCAGGAGCATAATCCATCATATTGATCTTATACCTGGAGCGAATTTACCAAACAAAGCAGTGTATAGATTGAGGCCGCAGAAGAATGAAGAAGTTAAGAAGCAAGTCTAGGATTTGGTGGACAAAGGACTGGTTAGAGAAAGATTAAGTCCATGCATTGTACCTATAGTGTTAATACCAAAGAAATATGGTTGCTGGAGAATGTGTATAGACTCGAGAGCCATAAACAAAATCACCATCAGGTATAGATTTCCTTTACTGAGGATGGACGACTTGATGGATTGCTTGAGTGGAGCAAAGTTTTTTTCAAAAATTGATTTGAAAAGTGGATATCATCAGATTAGAATGAGGGAAGGTGATGAATGGAAGACAACATTCAAAACTAATGAAGGACTGTATGAATGGCTCATCATGTCATTTGATTTGACGAATGTGCCCAGTAATTTTATGAGGCTGATGAATGAAGTCTTGAAAGATTTCATAGGAAAGTTTGTAATCGTATATCTTGATGATATACTGATATTCAGTAAGACTGAAGAACATCTGAAGAATTTAGCTGCAGTAATGAGGAGGTTATAGTGAGAGAAATTGCTAATAAATTTAAAGAAGTCATCTTTCATGAAGACATAACTCATTTATTTGGGTTTTGTGATCTCTTAGAATGAGTTGAAAATGGATCCTGAGGAAGTAAAGGCAATCAGGGATTGGCCATCACCGAAAAGTATCTTTAAAGTTCGAAGATTCCATGGATTGAATAGTTTTTATAGAAAGTTCATTAGAAACTTCGGTAAGATATATGCAGCTATGATGGAAACAATCAAGAAAAGACACAAATATTTTCATTGGACGGAGGAAGCAGAGAAGAGTTTCAAGCTGTTGAAGGAGAAGATAACTGGACAACCAGTTCTGGTTTTTCCATATTTCAACAAGACATTCCAAGTGATATGTGACGCAAGTGGATTTTCAATTGGAGAGGTCTTAAGCCAAGACAATAGACCGATTGCATATTTCAGTGAAAAGCTGAATGAGACTAAGATGAAATATTCCACGTATGATAAAAAATTTTATGCAGTCATACAGGTGTTGAAAAAATGGAGGCATTACTTTGTTTCGAATGATTTTGTCTTGTATAGCGACAACCATGCTTTACAATTCATAACTCGATAGGAAAAATTGAACCAGAAGCATGCAAAATGGGTTGAATACATGCAAAATTTTACTTTTGTTACAAAGCATATTTCTGGAACTGTTAACAAAGTTGATGATGCTTTGAGTAGGAAATGTTTGATTCTGCAAGAGTTCAGAGTAAATACTTTAGGTTTTGATAACCTCAAGGAAATGTACAGAGATGGTGCAGATTTTAAAGAAGCCTATGAAGCATGCGAGAATCCATTTCTCAGAGACAAAAGCCAATGGACTGAATATATGATTCAGAATGGACTATTGTTCAAGGGTAATCAGTTGTGTATTCTGAAGAGTTCTATGAGAGAGAATATTCTGAAGGAAAATCATAGTGGAGGATTGGCTGGACATTTTGTCCATGATAAGACTTTTTCACAACTAAATGGCTCATATTATTGGCCAGGGATGAGAACAGATGTCAAGAGATTCATGAAAAAGTGCAGAATTTGCCAGCATGCGAAGGGAAAGAGACAAAATACAGGGTTGTATCAACCATTGCCAGTACCAGAGAAGCCATGGGATGTGGTAAGTATGGATTTTTTGTTAGGACTACCAAGGACACAAAGAGGGTGTGACTCAATATTTGTGGTAGTCGATATATTTTCAAAAATGGCACATTTCATTCCATGTCAGAAAACTAGTGATGCAACTCACATTGCAAAACTATTTCTCAAAGAAGTTGTTAGACTTCATGGCTTACCCAAGAGTATTGTATTGAACAGGGATACCAAATTTGTTGGTCATTTTTGGAGGACCCTATGGAAAACGTTGGGGACTAATTTATCTTTTATCTCAACATATCTTCCTCAGACGGATGGGTAGACTGAGGCAGTAAATAGAAGCTTGGGAGATTTATTAAGGAGTTTGGTAGCTGAACATCATAGTCAGTGGGATCAGATTCTGCCACAAGCAGAATTTGAATATAATGATTCACCAAACAAGAGTACAGGACAAATCCCATTCTAGATCATGTATGTAATGAAACCAAGAGGAGTATCCAAGTTGAGAGACTTAGAGAAGAGTGAATTTAGAAGTTCTAGTGCAGAGGATTTTGCAGGAGGAATGCAGGAGCTCCACAACAAAATCAAGGAGTGATTGCGAAATTCAAATCAGGAATATAAGCGTAGAGCGGATCAACACAAAAGAGAACTTCAGTTTGAAGTAGATGATTTGGTTTTTGCGCATCTAAGAAAAGAAAGGTTCCCAAGGGGAACATACAACAAGCTAAAGATGAAGAAAATTGGGTCGTGCAAAATCATAAGAAAGTTTGAGGCAAATGCTTATGAGATTGGATTACCAGATGGGGTCAGAATATTGCCCATATTCAACATAACAGATCTATACCCTTACAGAGTTGATGAAACAGGAGAAGAGGAGAATCATAAAGAAGTTCAATGGATTAAACACTTTCCTGTGTCTTAAAAGCTACAGATGGAAAAGATAATTGATCAGAGAGTTGGAAAGAAAACACAAAGAAAGACATATTATGAATATTTGGTCAAGTGGGAAGGCCACCCGATTGAAGATGCCGGTTTGCAGAGAGAAGTAGATATCCGAAGACATGGAAAGATGCTGCAGGAGCTCATGAACAAGGGTTATTGAATTTTCTAGCCAAATGAGTATGAGGAAGGAGCATCGTAAGCAACCAACAAAGCAAGCGCGAAGGCAAAGACAGCTGGAACGCACCAGAGCACATTTTGAAAATGTTTTAAAATTAAATGAAGAGAAATTGATGTAATAGTTGGGAGACGTATTTACATTTATGCTTTGAAGATTGTAAATGGATCTTGAGTGTTGCTCACATCTGTCGAATAAAGAGGCATTTATTGTAATTTATGAAAAGTTGTTGTATCTTTTATTTCAAATTATATAGCTTGTACTGTAGGAGGAAAAATGGATAGAAAGACATCTTTGCTTGTATCATTGTATGATTCCCAATGGTAGATTATTCATAATTCTGTAAGCCGTAGAGATGTAGAGAGAAAGAACACAGAGAAGAATCCATGTACAGGAACACTTGATTTAATATATGAGAAAGCTTTGACTCAATTTCATGGTGTTATTATACTTACTGTTTACAACTATTGAATGGTATGTTTACAGTGTTTTGTTTCCTTGTTATGCATTTATTTCAATGCTGTGTGTGTATGAATGCTCTTGAATTCATGTCGAATATATGAAATCTGTGAGGAGAGAAGAATGAGTTTCAATTGTTTCTCTTCTTGAGAAATCCTGCAAAGAGTGCAGTGAACGTCCGAAAGGTGTGTGTCAATGAAGTTCTGAGTTTTATCTCAGAAATCTCAAGAGAGATACCGTTGTTTTCATACCAGCATAAGTGCAGAGATAGCACAGAGCTGTGCAAGGTGTGTGCAGATGGATTGAAGTCTTAGAATTTATAAACCAAGGAGGGAGGTTGAAGGACTACTGTTGTAAGGAGTGCAAAGAGTCAAAGGACCAAACAACCAAAGGTTGTTTGTGAATTCCACAAGGAGTGAATGCATAATCACTAAGGAAACCCCTGAAGTTATGACATAAATCTCAGGAGGGAAAGAACCTTGAAGAGTTCAAGGGAAGGCGAGTGTCAAGGCCACTCAACAAGAAGAAATCTCACAAGAGTTGACGCCAGAACATTCAATGGAGGAATATTGAAAGCTGGAACAGATGGTGGAGTTGCCTCAAGGAGAAGTGTCAATTTTCCATGGGACGTTGGATCTAGTTAACCAGTGAGAGAGATAGGCCAAAACTTACTAAGCATATGAAGCTCAAGAGGAATAGTGACCATTGGATTCAGATCAACGAGGGTCATTGATCTCACGTCCTTAAATTTCATCGTTTCAGAATTCAGGAAGTGGAGAGGGTTGTGACTCAGAGTCGAGAGTCGTGAACTCATGATTCACGAAGTCTCGAAAGAACTAGGACCATCAGATCACGAGGAGCAGTGAGCCATTGATCTATGGAAAGGGGTCTTCATGGTTTCAGAAGTCGGTATAAGGAGTTTTTGCATAGCATAACGTCGATACGTGAAATCCTGGTTGCTGAAAAGAATTGGCCCAACTCATAGTCAGAGGTCATATCAGAGAAAAGTCAAGGAAGGAATCAAATTCCTGTTGGTCGTTTCATGTTTTGGGGATTGTTCAGTCAAGGGGGCTCACATCTAGAATCACGAAGTCATGAAAGTCAAAATTCCCGCTTAGGTAAAGGTATTGGTCATATCAGAGATCATGTGGGAGTGAGTTGGTGCTTAGTGTTTCTTCACATGAGTGCAACTCCAAAGGACCCGTGGATACACACTTGCGGGTGTGAGTGATTTCTTGTGGAGAAATAAAAGAGTCAATTGAACTCTTGGGGAGATAAAGAACGATCCTAATACCAAGAGGTCGCACAAAACCTATTGAGGTAGGGGGTGCTGCGTCAGATAGTCGAATGTATTGTGGCTCTTTATTTGCGTATGTGTTTCCTGTTACCTTTTATTTCATATCTTATACTGTCTATTTCAGAATGAATTTTCAAACCTGTGGATTCATTGTACAATGCCCCTTGTTCGATCCACTTAGACAAAACGTTTTCCTCTCAAGCTAGCTCTGAATTCTTCCACAGTGGCGCTCTTGAGTTACTTCCTATATTTTTCTCCTGCCACACTTTATGGTTTACACTGAAGGTTGTTGCTTGCCTAGCCTTCTCCTTTCGGATCCAGTCACTGAGTCATTTGTTCCATCTCTTCCTCAGATCAACCCCATAGCCCAAGTTTTACTTTTCTTTGCCAATATAACCAGAAACCATTTTACCATAGGTGTCAAATCTAGCCATTGTTTTCAAAGTCATATCTTGCGCAGAGATCGCGCCATTTCTTAGAGAGACCTCTCTAGATCCAAAAGGCTAGTTTCAGGTCTCAAAGTTGGTTGAAAAAGTTACATTCGTCATCTATTTATCAACTAGATATATTTATAGAGTCCTAACATTCTGGCGCCATTACAATGGATAGAATTCAATGGAACTTTCCCTGGGAAGAACGACATTGTCTTAGTTCTAAGGTCTGAGAGCAGTAGACACTTAGGCACATGTTGGCTGTATTTATGCTCTGGCAACTCCACACTTCAGAAATTCAGTTGAGGGTGATTTCATTGGCGGAAGAATCCAGAGCTAAATTTTTCATGGCTAATCCAATCAATCTTTAAATGCGATTCAAAGACTCCTCTGGAAAATGAGACCTGTTGACAGAGATATGGAAGAGCAATATGGAAAAATAAGGTACTCGAGCTTAAGTTTAGTTCAAGAAATACTTTTTTGTGTTATCCATATCTTCTTTTCCTTTCCTAAGTTTTTCAAAATAATATTTCTTCACTTATTGTGTTCAAATGAATCCCATAGATCTACCTTGTGTATCCTTCATTGAAAACTGTAGGTATACCTCCTTCTTGTATAGACGATATTCACCAAGCTCCTTCCTCTGAGCCATAGGATGTTCATGATCATTGTTTTGAGCTTAATGAAACCAAAGATGAGCTTTTACCTTCTGTTCTTAATCCTAAACCCTCCAAGATTCAAGAAAGATACAATCCTCTTAAATTTCCTTCCATCCTTCATGACTTTCCTTTGAAACATTATAAGTATTTTCCTAGGTTCGATGGAGAGATTGATGGACAATCAACTTAAAACCATATTCAAGTCTTTGAGAATTTCATAGACCTTTTTGAGATCGATCATAATGATGTGTCTATGAGGTCCTTTTCTTAGTCCTTACAAGGAGATGCCAAACCATGGTTTAGACATTTGCAGCCTCAGTCAATTATCTCATGGGATGAACTGAAAGAAGCTTTCTGTAGGTTTTGGAGTGAGAAAAAGTCATTGGATCTACTCCTTTCAATGTATTATTCCATGAGAAGAATGAAAGATGAAACCATCTCAAATTTCAGTAGGAGGTTTGCTAGTCTTTATTATAAATTGCCTAAAGAAATCCAACCTCCTGAAGTTGCTGCCATGCTCCATTATGTAACAACCTTTCAACCAGACTTATCTTTTCTTTTGATGGAGAGGAAGTTTATGTCTTTGCAACAGATGTTCAACAATGCTTAGGAAGTTGAAGAAAATATTCAAACATGTAAATAGATTCAAAATGAGGAGTTGGATGCTAAAGAGCATGACAATGAATATGAACAAAGAACAATTGATTTGAATCTTGAGAAGAGGGTCAATAATTTCACATGTCCTCTTGAAGCTTTAAATGCTGATGATTTTGAAAAGGATTATATTCCTCTTATTGAAAAAGAAGGTTCTAATTTAGATTCTGATCCATTCCATGATAAGCACGAGATCAATTGTTTTATGTATTCATTTGTAGACAGTCAAGAAAATGAATTTGCAAATCAGCTTCTTGAAGAGCAGGTTGATGTACCAAGATTTTTCCTGTTAGATGACATTGCAGATGTTGCTGATTTGTCTTTATATAATAAATATGATGATGATTATGATGTTGAATTCCTAGAACAACCAATTGCATGTTCTCTATGAGAAAATGTTCATTTTCAGTATGTAATGAGAGAAATCAACCTACATATTGTAGTTACAAAGAAGGAAATGAAGAAGGTTTTGAATCAAGTGAAAGAACCTTGCCATTTTGTTTTTCTTCTTTCGAATTACTAAAACAAAATGTTTGTAATGTTCTAAATCAGAAATCCTCCAGGCATGATGTTGAATATGAAGAAAGCAGTGGACTTGCAAATGGAAACTATTTTCCATTATGTTTTTCTTCCTTTGAATTGTTGAAAGTAAATCATGAGATAACAAAGGAAGCAGTGAAGTCTGATTGCATTCACAGTGACATTGTTTACATGAGAAAATTGTTATCAGTGAAGAGGACCAACAACCTTCTCATACTTTTAATGACCCTTTTGTTGATTACATGGAAAGTTGTTTCAGTTCATATTTGCAGCCTGTGATCAACTACCAACTTGGAAATAAATATGATGGTAAATCAACATTAGTGTTAGATATGGATTTCTTTCCACTAGCGGTTTCATTTAAGACAACATTGTCTTCTGATTCAGAAGATTGTTATTTCCAACAGTCTCCACATATTCTTCAGCCTTTTTTGATAATCAACAGATTGAATTACATGAAAACAAGGATGCAGTGGAAGGGGTGAAACATGATTGTTGTTTTATGCATATTTTGGAGGGTCCATTTGCATTTTTGTTGGAGGCAGTAAACAACCCAAATGTTTTTAATTTTTTGAGATTGGAATTTATAGATAAAGTTTTGAATGAATTAATAGTAAACAAGTTTTGGAGAAAGCATGTACAAAGAAACCAAAAGGTGGATAAAGTGCTTGCATGGTTGTATTGGCACTTTGATTTCATTTGATTGACATATTTTTGAGAAGTTAGGGTAGGTATGAGTGCGAATAAACTCGATACTACGAACATTTCTTTTAGCAATCTGCATTTTTCATTTTCATCTTAGTTTTAGATTTCAGTTTGGAGAATACACAGTTTTGGGTTTTCAGTGGATGCAGGTTACAAATTACAGTCTGAAATTTGAGTTTGGAAGAAGCCCAATGGATTGGCACCTGGTCTACGTTTCTTTGCTACCTCACAGAGAGGATAACAACCCCATTGGAGCCAGCTTTTAGCACCATGATTTTCATGGCTAAGGTTAGAGGTTTTTCAAAAATTTGGAAAGTCATGCTTGTCAACACCCATGTTGTTTTTATGCCTGGAATCCTCTAACATATCCAAGGGCCATTTTTAAAAGGAATCTTATCATTTATTTATTCCCATTTCAATTTGCAACTATGCGCTACAAAATTCATTGTGCACTGCAAAATTCACTGTGCACTGCAAAATTCATTGGGCACTGCACAGAGGATGATGTCGTGCATAGGATGTTGTCACACAGAGAGTGTTGTCATGTGGAGGATGCTATCGTGCAGAGGATGTTGTCGCGCAAAGAAGGTTGTTGCACATAAGATGTTGTTGTGCAGTGGATTTCGTCGCGTAGTGGGATTTCACGCATAGGATGCTATCGCGCAAAAAAAGGTTGTCGTGCAGTGGATTTTGTCGTGCATAGGTTGCTGTCGCGCAGTGTATTTTCCTGCGCACATGCTACATGTCGCACTGTGCAAATTATTTTCTTAGTGGTCAACTTCAAGATCAATTTCCGACCAACTGGAGAGGAATTTTGAAAATCCCTGAGAGGTTTTTGTCGAGGAAAAACCATGGATTGGGAGGTTAAAAGGAATATTTGATCCCTATATTTCAGTTTTCATGATTTCCTGTCTGGGACATGTTTTTGTGACACGTATTCCGGCTAGCTCGAGATGAATTTCAAGAAACCAAGAGAGGTTACTTTTCATAGAAGATTTTCTGTGTAGGGAGGACAGAGTGTCCAACAGTGGAAATGATGGCTCATCACAACCATATGGTCGAATTTGGATAATGATAAATGACTGTAAAAAATATTTTGGTTATGATTACGATTTGGCAAAGTCAGGTTTTCTATTTTTAGTAAATCCATTGAAGTTATTGTTCTCTTTCAAAGAAAACAGATCCATGATTCTAGGAGAGAGTAGCTCGATCCTAAAAGACAAGGGTGACATTAGTTTTCTATATAAGGGGATCATTGTTATGTAAACAGGGTTGGTTGGCAAATTGAGTAAATGACTGCTATTGTATGTAATATGAGTTTTGACTGAAATTTAATGTAAAGGTCATGTGATTTGATGAAAATATTCTAGTTGTGATAGTTATATTTATTGTGTCTCTTTCTTTGCGTATGTATTTCTTGTTACCTTTTATTTCATATCTTATACTTTCTATTTCAAAACGAATTTTCAAACCTGTGGATTCGTTGTACAACACCCCTTGTTCGTGCCACTTAGAAAAAACTTTTTCCTCTCAAGATAACTCTGAATTCATCCACAACAATGCTATTGAGTTACTTCCTGTATTTTTCTCTAGCCACACTTTACGGTTTACACCGAAGGTTGTTGCTCGCCTAGCCTTCTCCTCTTGGATCCAATCATTGAGTCATTTGTTCCGTCTCTTCCTTAGATTTCCCCAATAGCCCAAGTTTTACTTTTCTGCACTAATATAACCAGAAACCATTTTTCCATAGGTGTCAAATCTAGCTATTGTTTTCAAAGTCATATCCTACATGGAGACCGCACCATTTCTGAGAGAGCCCTCTCCAGATCTGAAAGGCTAGTTTCGAGTCTCAAAGTTGGTTGAAAAAGTTACCTTCTTCGTCTGTTTATCAACCAAATAGATTTACAGAGTGATAACACATTACCTAACTTAATGCCCCATTAACTCTATATCTTTAGAGAATTATCCATTCAATTATGAAACCTATCAAGATCTTCTGGCCAATCTGCATTTATTGTTATGTGGTGCCACTACTTCATCGTCATGGTAGTTGTTTACTTCACGTCCCATCATGAATTGTATTAAATTATCTGAGTTTTCATCTGCATATTATCATCTCTATATGCGATCTCTTATTTATGTGTGAACTTACTTCCTTCATCCATGCACTCTTTTGTTTGTGTATTTCTCTTCTGTGACACTTACCTACTTTTCCTTAATTTCTTGGACTCTTCAACCTTTGACTTCTTCCATGAACCATTTTCTTTTCTTTTTCCTTTTTTGATTTATTTTTCTGCCTTGTCTTTATATAGTACACTATGATAAAATTTAGTCTGCACGACTCTCCTATTGCGCAGAAGAATGATTGTCCTTGTACAGTTTCATCCGACTCCCATTCACTAGTCCTTCCATGACTTGACAATCCAACTATTCTAGCTGAATAACACCTGCTTCTTTCACATATACGGTTATGAATGGCACTAGACAATGCATTCTGAACTTTCTCGGGTGTTGTAAAAACTTACTATCTTAAAGAAATACTAGATCTCTTGTATAGAATTTATTCTTCTTGATGTGTGTATCATTCCACACTTTTTATCATTATTTATCTACTTGCCAATGGAACCTATAAAAAATGAATCTTCCTCTAATATCAATAACTGTAATTGTCTTTCTTATATTGTGCCAAAATTTGTAAGCTCTGCCATCGCAGTAATGTGCAGACTCAGTACCAATATTCCATGGGCATGACTGCTTCCTATCCATATTCGGCATCTGACCTTTCAAATTCTTGCATGTAGTTATATAAGCCCAAAGAAATACATGAATCCATAAATCCTAGTCATCCTGTCCTATGTTACATACCTTGGTCTATGCATTCTCGAGTAACTTATTGAATGCCTCCACAATTCCATTCACTTGCAGGTGATATGGAGTGTTCTTTCGATGTTGAATATGCAATTCTTCTATCAATGTTGCAATTATCTTGTTCAAAAAGTGAGTCCCTCTATCAGTACTATACGACACCCAAACCTTGTAACTATGTTCTCAAATAAGAACCACACAACTATCTCCGCACTGCAATCTATGATTGATTCTTCCTCTGCCCATCCTTTTAAGTAGTTTATCACGGTAATTATGTACTTGGCTCCTATTCTCCTCGTTGATGGATTAATTGGTCTGATAAAATCCACTACCCATTTGTCAAATGCCTACAAAGTGACTTGTCGATTCAAATGCATCTCATCCCTTCGTGATGACCTTCCTACTCACTGAAAAACATCGCAACTCTGACAATGTTCCTTATCATCTTTGTGGAGGGTTGGCCACCATAGTCGTGCATGTAGGATCTTTTGCATTGTTTCCTTTCCTACATAATGACCTCTTGCAATTCCATCATGCCCCTCTGTTAGGATCATTGGTATTTCATGTTATAGCACACAACGTCATAGTATCCCATCTACACTTAACTTGTATAAGTTTCTTGCGATCAAATGATAATTCAAAAATTTAACCACTAAATACTTCTTTTGTGCTACTGTCATGTCGGATGGAGCCACTCATGTACTGAAGAATTGGACGATTTCTACAAAGTGGTCATCTACCATTTCAATTGAGAATAAATGTGCCTCTGGTAAACTATCATCTAGGTTCCCTATGTCTTCTCCTGTCAGTATTCGTGACAAATGGTATAGTCCCGCATTAAACTTCTCTCGATTCACAATAAATTTGAAATCATACTCCTAAAACAACAATAACCATCGATAGATTCTCCCACCCAACACTGGCTTGTTCACTAGGTATCTAACTCCAAAGTGGTCTACATACATCTTGAAATGGGACCTCAACAAGTAGTTTCTAAACTTCTGCAAGGAATAAACCATTTCCAATCCTTCCCTTTCTATTTTCATGTAATTATTCTCAGCAGTCGACAACTTCTTTCAAGTAAAGGAAATTGGATGGTCTACCTCTCCTTCTCCTAGTTGGGATAACACTACACCGAGCGGTATTGACGATGCATCCACATGAACGTGAATCAATCTAGGAACAATATGATGGGCAGAGTTCCTAGATCATGCTTCAATACATCCAGTCCCTGTTGATAGTCTTCATTCCACTGAAACTTAGCTTTTTTATTCAATGATTTTACCATTGGAGTTGTTATCTGTGCATAGCGTTTAATAAATTTCATGTAATATCTTGTATGACCCAAATTTGTTCTCAACTATCTCACTGATTCAAGTGGTAGAAAATTAACAATTATTTCTATCTTGGCAAGATCAACCAACGAACCCTCCTTGCATACCACATGACCTAAAAATATCCCAAACAGTGCACATAAAATATATTTCTTCAAATTTAATGACTAATTATATTGTATACATCTATCAAGAATCAATTGTAGAGTTTATATTTGGTATTTCAATAACCTAAACATAGTCCAATCATCTAAGTACACTTCAATAAACTAATGAATAAACTCCTTACATGTTGTGACAACTACTTTAGAAAATACAACAGGTGCATTCTTCAACCAAAACAACATTATTGTGTATTGGAAGCTTCCCCATTCTATCGCAAATGTCATCTTATGTTTATCTTCTGGCGCAATCTTAATTTGATAGTATCCTGAAAATGCATCCATGAACGAGTAGGCCTCCTTCCCTCTTACATTTTCTAGCACTTCGTCTGTAAAGGGGGTCGAAAAAGGGTCATGTAAACAAGTATCGTTCAATTTCCTTAGGTTGGCATAGATTCTAATAACCCCTATTTTCTTATCTTGAACCACCATTGGGATTATCCATTTAGACTCTGCGACAGACTCAATGGTACTAGCTTCTATCATTCTGTCAAGCTTTGCCTTCACTTTTTCCTTGTACTTCGGATTCAATTTGTAAGGTATATATCTTACTGGCTTAGCATATGGTTTTAAGGGGATCTTCATCTCACCCAATTCCCGAGCTATTCCCTTCATCTCTGAAAGGGTTTTCAGAAAGAGATCTTGATACTCCTGTAGTAAGTTTTCAATCTTTTCAACAATTTCATCATTCTAGTAATCACCAATATTTGTGAACTTCATTTTCTCTTTCATGCAAATATTCACATTTCACACCCTTAATGGATTTTCATATGCATCTTATTCGAGCTCTAGACCTTCTATGGTGCGATCCCCTTCAGTCTATGTTACTTGTACATTTCTTGGGTCTTCTTGTTCTTGATCTTCTTCAGTAATATTGTAACATTCTAGTAATTCATGGACTATCACAGAGTCTCTGTGCAGGCTACACACATGTACTATTTCTATATGAAATTATTACATAAAATATTACTTCTAATGACTTGTAGAGCTGCATCTACTAAAGGTGTTTGATCTTCAAAATTAAATGTTACCTTAAAATTCTAGGTGAGCTCTTCCCAGTCTGCTATCTCTCTGTTCACTTATATCCCTAGATACCAGTTCTTGGGAATTGTCTCAAGTGTATGTATGAAGTTGTGCATCCATTCATGCTTCGAGACCTGTCTCCAAATAGTCATACACTATGCAATATGATCCATCAGACTTCTCCTCCCTGTATACTTGTGCATGATTTATTTTGTTCCAAATCTAATATGGATCATCCTTTTACAATGCTACAAATCCACTATTCTTTCCTTGTGTGTTTCCCACCATCTTGGTGGAGTTTCTCTCAGTGCAACATCTAATTCCAACAATCTTTGTTGTTTGGGTATATATAACTCAAATTCATTTACAAAATAACTTACCTTAGTTAATCCATCAAACCTTGGGGTATCACGTACCTTTGTTTCAATCCAATGTAAAGAGTTGGTAATGCTAACAGATCTTCTAGTTGATACTTCGTGCAACATGTGATGCCAATGTTTGAGTCCTTCCTTCGAGTCTGATGCACAAGAGATAATGTTTCTTCAACTAATCCCACCATCTGCAATCAGATTGACGTAGTCATCCACGCGTGCACTCATATTATACAAGTTATCAATTTCTTTTCTCATGGGCTCCATATACCTTCTTTCTCTGTGGGGTCTAGTGGTGCAGTGAACTTTAAGCCTCCTTCTTCAAAACTCACTTCTCTCTTCTTCAAGTTAATAATATCCTGATTTTCAAAGGACCAATCCAATCTGAGCAATGTTGGGTATGACTGAATTTTATCGATCTCAATTTCCTCAAAGTCGGATACGCTGCACACTCCATCTATGTTAATAGGTACTCCTACCAATATCTCGATTGGTATCATCTTATTTTGGTTTTCCAACCTCAATTGAACAGTTGACCAAACTAAATTTGGTTTCCCCATAATTTCCCATGTCTTTCTTGGAAGAACATTGACATACGATCCTAAGTCCAGGATGACATTATCCATGTCATATTCTCCTATCTACGCACTTAATATGAATTCTTTGTTTGTCCTATTCTTACACAATACTTGGTTCAGTACTCTCTACGTCATAAGTAATTCTCTATCTTGGGCACACTGATCTATCATCCTACGCAATGCATTCAATGTTGTTTCATCCTTCATCAATTCTAAACAACTCTTTAGAAAATATTTCAAAGTACTTACCTTTTCGAATGGCCTTTCTGGAATGGTGCGATCATATAATGATGACTTATCGTACATTGGTGGTGACTTTGACATTGATTCTATCCAATATGGTCCTAGTATCTCCTTCCTGGATTACATATATGTCTCTTTCTCTTTCTATGGATAAAATGTTGGCATGGGATCAACTTCTTTCCTTATCCATTGCTCAACCCCCTTTCATTTTTCCTTCACATCCACTCTAGTCCTTGTTCTGTTGCACATAAAAAATGCTACTCTAGGTTGATGATCGTGCTCCTTAGATACTATCATCTGTAGGATCTTGTTCTAGTTCTAGTTTTGATGCCGGTTATGATGATGGTTCTGATTCCCTCTTGCATTCCATTTTGCTATCAGTTGAGGACAATATTTTTTCTCATGATCCAATTCTCTGTAGTACGTTCACATCATACAAGGATTCATGAAACCTCTTTCCAAATGTTTTGGTTGATTTCAATTATAATAGATTATTGGTCCTCTTCCCTCTTGACCAAATCCACCTTTTCCTTGACCTCTGCCAAAGCCTCATCGCGCACCCTGGTTAAAGCCTTTCAAAGTATTGTACTGTGTAATCCCTGCTTCTTCTACAACATTTTCTTCTTGAATTATGTATGCATCTGAAGTGCACTATCTCGTTAAGTCGAATTCACGAAAATATTTCTCATCGTGTCCTATAGATTTGTAAAAATTACAGAACAACTACCTGGGTGTACTATGGTACTTATACAACATGGAAAAGTAGTCAGATGATGTTCCCTAGTATTGCATATTTCACAATACCCTAATCCTCCTTCCAATGGGTTCAGTGCTCCTATGGCCATATGCTGTAAAAATGTTGGGCATTCTTCCTTTCGATGGCCTTATGTATTACATGTAATACACCAAACTTGTTCATGCTTTTCCTTTTCCTTCATTATTTATGACAACTGAATCCTTATTGTATCCAACTGTGACTGTACCTGTGCCATCTCCTACAAGAGATGCTTCCGACTTCATCACAATTTCTAATGCTTCTGGGTGCGATCTGACCTTCTGTTGTTTCAACGGACAATGAATGTGTGGCAATATACTTGCAATATACCATTCTTGATGTTGTTCATCAAGAATCTGAAATGTTAATCTACCCATCACATCTTTAAATCTTTGATCGTAATCCCAAACTGTCTCATTTCGTACTTACTTAATCTCTTTCATCTTTGTGATATACTAAGATTCTGATTTTGGCTTCCAGAATTCCTTCAACAACGCTTGTCCAATCTCTGGAAAAGTTCTTGATTGTCATGTCGATGTAGTCTTCTAGTACTTCATGTACCATAATAGTGCATGACCTATGAACATCGTGGGTAACTGCGCAATATTCTTTACCATCCTAACCATTCTTTGCAGTCCATATCATGTCACATACAAAAAAGTGTTTCTCTAGGTCTTTTGACCCTGCTCCATGAAATTCAGGCATTTGTAGTGTATGATTTATTCCTTCCATTATATTTGGTGTAGTACTTACCTTCAGTGATGTTTACTGGCTCTGGTTCGTTTCACTACTTCCACTATTCTAACTACTGTTCTGACTTCCTCCACTAACTACAATTTCTCTTGACAACATTCTAGTTTCTGCTTCATATCTAGGTGATGTAAATGGGGTCATGGGTTTGACACAGATTCACATCTAAGATGGAATTACTGTTGATTGTGGAGCCTGATTATCTTCTTGATTCAAAGGTCTTTTACTTTCAACCATGTTTATACCCCATGAAGTATTTACACGCCAGAAGTATGTACACTCTTCCACGTGGGGGAGTGCAAAGGGGGGGTACCCCCTCTGCGGGGTCTAGGGGGGATATCCCCCCGACTGGGGGGTCTGGGGGCAAGTGGGGGTTCGAGGGAGAAGCCCCCGAAGGAAAAATTGCCTTGTAAATGTATATTGTAATTTCATTGTAAATCTGGACCGTTCATTATAAGGTTGCAAATCTAACAATAGAGATTATGTTAGGGTTTTTTGCCCTAGAAGGCAACCCTCTTTTATGAGGGAAATTTATTACAGCTATGGTTGATGGCTAATATTGTATTCTGAGATAGGAGACTGTGAGATAAAGAAGATGAAGTTACAATAGGTTTGTTGTAGGTTGTATCCCTTCATATGCTAGATAATAATAAATGAAGGAGCTGACAATTTCTCTGGTGGATGTAGCCCACACTAGGTGAATCGCGTAAATCTGTGTCTCTATTGTATTGTGTATATTTTGTGTTTTTTTTCCACATTTGTTTTATTTTATTGCTCCATGGTGCTGTTTTTCTAGCAACGGGTATCAGAGAAAAAGGTAACTCACAGGAAAAGAGGGTTCCTGGTTCGAGTGGGAGCAATGTCGGAAGATGGAAAGTTTAGGGTTGAGAAATTTATCGGCCAAAACTACCAGTTATCGAAGATGCATATGGAAGACTATTTATATCAGAAGGATCTATTCCTACCATTGGGTGGAATAGAAAAGAAGCTGACAGCTACAAAGGATGAAGAATTGGAGATTCTTGATAGAAAATCTTTAGGAACGATATGGCTGAGCCTGGCAGTGTCGGTGGATTTCAATATTTCCAAAGAAAAGACAACAAAGTGTTTGATGGACACATTGGCCAAATTGTATGAAAAACCCTCGGCATCCAATAAGATATTTCTAATGAAGAGATTATTTAATATGAAGATGTCAGAAGGTGGGTCTGTTGCAGATCATTTAAATGATTTTAATATAGTTACTAATCAACTAAGTTCTATAAAAGTGGAGTTTGATGATGAGGTCAGGGATCTTCTAATCTTGTGCTCATTGCTAAAAATCTGGAACGGATTGGTCATGGATGTAAGTACCTCTGTCTCTAGTTCAAATACTTTAAAATTTGACGATGTTGTTGGTGTTATCCTTAGTGAGAAAATGCGACAGAAAAGCACAAGTGAGACATCATGAAATGTGTTGAACATGGAGAACAAGGGAAGAAAAAAGGATAGAGGAAAGGGTTTCGGGAACCGTGG
This sequence comes from Picea engelmannii, assembly GCA_009831015.1. Lineage (NCBI taxonomy): Eukaryota > Viridiplantae > Streptophyta > Pinopsida > Pinales > Pinaceae > Picea > Picea engelmannii. The sequence goes on along the minus strand of ML779207.1, from coordinate 444,427 downwards.
GAATTCTAGGAAGGGCAGATCCAAATCCAGACTTGGAAAGATAGAGTGCTGGAATTGTGGGAAGAAAGGACATTTGAAGAAATACTACAGAGCTCCAAAGAAACAAAGAGATGAATATCAGGAGAGAAATCATGCAGCAAATGTAACAGGTGATGTGTTACAAGATGCTTTGATTCATTCTGTAGATAATATTTCTGAGTCTTGGGTAGTATATTCAGGGGCTTCATTTCATGCCACACCCCATAGGAAACATTTTCTAGATTATGTTCAAGGTAATTTTGGATAGGTTCATTTGGGTGACGATGCACCATGCAAAATTGTTGGAATGGGAAAGGTAAAAATAAAGCAACACAATGGAAACCAATGGTTGTTGAAAGAGGTAAGACATGTTCTAGATTTAAGGAAAAATCTAATTTCAATAGGGCAGTTGGCAAGTGAAGGTTGTATATCCATATTTACAGATAATATGTGGAAGGTCATCAAAGGATCATTGGTGATAGTGAAAGGAGAGAAGGTAGGTACGTTGTATTTATGTACTGGTAATATTGATTCTTCTATCTCTTTAGCTTCTACAGGAGTGGATACAACAATGTGGCATCATAGGCTTGGAAACATGAGTGAGAAGGGGATGTAGATACTTCACAAAAGAAATTTGTTGCCAAATATTGAACAAATTGAGTTGGACTTCTGTGAGCATTGTGTTTATGGAAAACAAAAGAGAGTCAGATTTCTCAGAGTCGGAAAAGAAAAGAAGAGTGAAAGGTTAGAAATTGTGCATACAGATGTATGGGGACCAACTCAAGTATCATCTCTTGGTGGCTCGCATTATTATATTACTTTTATTGATGATGCAACTAGAAAAACTTGGGTTTATTGCATTCGACAAAAATCTGATGTTTTTGATACTTTTAAGAAATGGAAAGCTTTTTTTGAGAATGAGACAGGAAAAAAGTTGAAGTGTCTCAGATCAGATAATGGAGGTGAATATTGCAGCAAGGATTTTGATGATTACTATACATACCATGGGATTCGTAGAGACAAGACAGTTCCAAGAACACCAAAAGAAAATGGTGTATCAGAAAGGATGAACAGGACAATCATGGAGCATGCAAGGAGTTTGAGATTGCATGCTGGTTTGCCCTTACAGTTTTGGGCAGATGATGTAGATACTACTATTTACTTAATAAACAGAGGACCTTCAAGCTCTTTGGATGGTAGAATTCTAGAGGAGGAATGGATAGGAAAAAAGGTAAACTATTCTTTTTTGAAAATTTTCTGTTGTTAAGCATTTGTCCATATTGATAAAGAGAATAGAACAAAGCTTGAGGCAAAATCCAAGAAGTGTACCTTTATTGGATATGGTGTTAATGATTTTGGTTATCTCTTATGGGATTATGAAAATAACAAAATCTTTAGGAGTAGAGATGTCATATTCAATGAGAAGGTCATGTATAAAGATCAGTTGTAGGGAAAGAAACAAGAAAAAGAAAAACAATAATACATAGTGCTTGATGAGATCACTGAAAAAGAAATTCCAAAGGAACCAAAAACTCAAAATGTACAAGAACAAGAGTAGCAGGTACCTCAAACACCTGCAAGTGTTGTTAGAAAATCTACCGGGTTAAGTATACCCCATGAACGATACTCTCATTCATTGTATTATTTATTGTTGACTGATTCTGGTGAACTAGAATGTTATGAAGAGGCAATGCAGGTAGACACGAAAAGGAAGTGGGAGCAAGGCATGAAAGAGGAAATGGATTCCTTGGTAAATAACCATACTTGGGACTTGGTTCGATTGCCTGTAGGAAAAAGAGCATTGCAGAAAAAATGGGTTTAAAAGTTGAAGGAAGAATATGGAGGAGAAAAGAGGTACAAGGCTAGACTTGTTGTAAAGGGGTTTGCACAAAAGAAAGGTATAGATTTTGATGAAATATTTTCTCCTGTTGTTAAAATGACTTCAATTAGAACTATTTTAAGTCTTATGGTGGTAGAAGATTTGCATCTTGAACAGTTAGATGTAAAAACAACTTTTGTCCATGGGGATTTGGAGGAAGAGATTTATATGCAGCAGCCATAGGGGTATGAGGTCAAAGGGAAGGAGAATTTCATATGCAGGTTGAAGAAGAGCTTATATGGCCTAAAGCAATCTCCAAGGTAGTGGTATCTGAAGTTTGAGAGGTTTATGACAGAACAGGGTTATAGTAGATGTCATTCTGATCACTGTGTTTATTTAAAAAAACTAGAAAATGGAAGCTTTATTATATTGCTATTGTATGTAGATGACATGCTTGTTGCAGGGTCTAATATGCAGGATATAAATGTGCTCAAGAATAAATTAGCCAATTCATTTGCGATGAAGGATTTGGGTGCTGCAAAAAAAATCTTTGGTATGAGAATAACAAGAGACAGGAAAAATTGCAAATTGACATTGTCTCAGGGTGAGTACATAGAGAAGGTGTTGGAGAGGTTTAGAATGTAGAATGAAAAACCAATTAGTACACCTTTGCCCAAACATTTCAAATTGACTAAGGAAATGTGTCCTAAGACACAGGAGGAGATATAATACATGTCCAGGGTCCCATATTCATCAACAGTTGGCAGCTTGATGCATGCAATGGTTTGCACAAGACTAGATATTGCACATGCAGTGGGAGTTGTGAGCATATATATGAACAATCTAGGTAAAGAACATTGGGAGGAAGTAAAGTGGATTCTCAGATACTTGAGATGTATTGCTAATCATGCATTATGTTTTGGAGGTTTAGAAACTATTCTACAAGGATATGTTGATTCAGATATGGTAGGTGATAAAGATAGCAGGAGGTATACCATAGGCTATGTGTTTAGTATAGGTGGAAAAACAGTAAGTTGGATTTAAAAACTACAAAAGGTTGTTGCACTTTCAACAATAGAGGCAGAGTATGTTGCTGCTACAGAGGCTAGTAAAGAGATGATTTGGTTACAGAGGTTTATGGAGGAATTGAGAAAGAAGCAAGAGAATAGTAGGTTGTACTATGATAGTGAGAGTGCCATTCATCTTGAAAATAACTAAGCCTTCCATTCGAATAATAAGCATATACATTTGAGGTACCACTTCATATGATCCACTTTGGAAGATGGACATTTGAAGTTGGAAAAGATACACACTAGCCAGAATCCTGTAGACATGTTAACAAAGGGAGTAACCAGCGAGAAACTGAGTTATTTCTCAGTTTCAGTTGTTCTTCAAGAATGAAGATGAAGATGAGAAATTTTCCATGTCCAATAAGGTTCAGAGTTCAACATATACAACATTGGTGGAGTTTTTGAGATCAGTCTCCAAGTGGGAGATTGCTGGTTGTGGAGCCTGATTATCTTCTTGATTCAAAGGTATTTTACTTTCAGCCATGTTTATACCCCATGAAGTATTTAAACCCCAAAAGTATGTACACTCTTCCACGCGGGGGAGTGTAGAGGGGGGTACCCCCTCTGCGGGGTCCGGGGGGTTTGGGGGAAAACGGGCCCCCAAAAGAAAAATTGCCTTGTAAATGTATATTGTAATTTCATTGTAAATCTGGACCGTTCATTATAAGGTCGCAGATCTAACGATAGAGATTATGTTAGGGTTTTTTTCCCTAGAAGGAAACCCTCATTTTTTAGGGAAATGTATTGCGGCTATGGTTGATGGCGAATATTGTATTCTAAGATAGGAGACCATGAGAGAAAGAAGAGGAAGTTACAATGGGTTTGTTGTAGGTTGTATCCTTTCATATGCTGGATAATAATAAAGGAAGGAACTGGAAATTTCTCTGGTGGACGTAGCCCACAGTGGGTGAACCACATAAATCTGTGTCTCTATTGTATTGCGTATCTTTTGTGTTTTGTTTTCGCATTTGTTTTATTTTATTGCTCCATGGTTCTGTTTTTCTAACAATTACTTCTTCTATTGGACTATATTGAGGATACTTTTCTTTCTCTTTCATTTCTCTATATGGTGTGATCTGAAGTACTTTGTAGGGGTCTCTTTTCTCAAACACTTTCTGTTGCTCTTCTCTCTCAACCATAGTCTCCTTCTTTTTGTAGTTAAACCTTTTCCCATAGTGCAATACTTCAATCTCTCCATCTGAATCAATGTCTTCCTCTCTCGACATCCTTATTCCATCCAATCCTTACTCATCCTTTTCATCTCTTTCCACTCTCAGACCATCCTCTGGTCATCCCCCAGTCCCCCTATGTGCACAAAGGTTCTTAATAATCAGACTCCATGTTCATAACATTCTTTTCGCATAACATCATTTTTATCCAGGTAGACACTGCGCTCAAATATATTCTACGCAAACCCCTGAAAAATTACCTCTTTGCGACACTATAAGACTAGGTACAATATATTACAAACTCTGTAATGTAACCCTCAGTACACTATTCAACCAAAAATCAACCGCATGAGAAACTTTATTACTTACTGTACTCAACTGTCTGATCAATTTCGCTGTCCAGTTTTTTGGATCTTCAAATCGATATCTACCAACATTTTCCACTAGCCTTTCTAACCATTAAGTCAAAATTATCAAAAATTCACCAAATGAGATTTCATGTAGATCCATGAACACATAAAATTGCATCCATTGTTCATTTTTGAGCCATGAGTTCCTATTCTATTCTTTGGAAAATTCTCATTGCTTCCTCTCTAGCCATTCAGTGATCTCCTCCTTATTCAGAATCTAAAAAATTCCCCTCAATTATATTTCCTGATCCCAACAATGGAACCATTTGTTGGCACACAATGGGCAGACCGGGGTTAATCATGAATATACAAACAAAACCCTTAGACACCAGCCTTTTCAGCATCACCTTCATATCAAGTGAAGTCTCACCCGAGGCATACAAAGGGGTTGCAGGAACCAAGGTTTTGCATTGATGAAAAAAAGTGAGGCATTCAACATGTTATTACTAATTATCTACTCATGTGCGCAGTTTCCATTACTTAAAAATTACTTAACACTCAATACATTTATGCATGACATTCTCCCACTTAACATTCATTCATTTACCAGTTACTTCAGTGCACAACATTATAGAATCATAAATAAATAACCCATTCAACATACTCAATCATTTATCATCATTACACCATAACAATAAATGTCATAACATGCAAAACAACACATCCTGACACAAGGGTTTAATGTGTTTCACCCAACTTTGGCTACGTCCACAAGCACTAGCTTCTTTTTTTAGTCATTATAATCTTTTTACAACTGCGCACTATGCTACAAAATATGCAATAGTAACATTACCCAAACCTACCTAGCCTTTCTACTACAGTGCAATCCTACTTTCGAAAACCTCAGTCATAACATTTGATAACTTAGCCAAGAACTCACCTCACTCTTCATTCATCCACTACTCAAACATTCGGAACCCTCCTAACCAAAAACCCTTTACATATTTATACATCAAAATAGGGCTAAGCCTGTTACAATGTGGAAAACATGTCTCAAAACCCTAACTACTTTCCTCCTTTTGCACCACTCCATCACCCTTCCTCCTATCATGTGCTTTGACTCCTTAAAGTCTGCTCCCATCGTGCACTCTGGCCCATCTTCTAACTATATTTTCTTCCTTGACTTAGTCCAGCGCAAATCCAAAAAATTATCCAAAATGCCTATCCAAGAGACTTATGTATATCTTTGTTACACATCAACATTACTCGCTTCGATAAGTGTTGGAAGTGTCGCATGTTGCTCACAAGTGTCGCAAGTGTCAAGCAAAACATATTGCCATGATGTCTATGTCATACTTATAATGACATTAAGAAGACACTTAAAATACCTCAAACACTTGACTTGAAGGAAGAGGAATGGTTAACTAAAGTTAGGTACCTCTTGCCATCTGAAAGAACCATTGAATCTAGGTTTTTAGAAGAGAGCGCTCCCCTATATCTCTCTTAGGAGCGCTGGTGCTCCCCTATAAATTTCTAGGGAGCGTTATAACACTGAAAAACCCTTCTGAAGGAGCGCTATTGATTTTAAGAGTGCTGGCATCCCCCTAAAGCCTACTAGGGAGCGCTATAGCGCTCTGATGGCCCTTTTGAGGGAGCGCTACCTATTATGTGCAACAGTTGATTTGTTGAGAAGAATGGGGGAAGGATATTTTCATTCTTAGAAGGCAGTTGGGTTCAAATCCTCAATCAAGCCATGATCTTAGGGTAGATCCCTAACTAAAGGAGGAAAATTCTCAACTCACCCCAAAGATATCTCAAGTTGTTGAGCCTCTCCAAGGCTATATATGCAAGCTTTCTCATGGTGAAAGGTGTTATCACTGAAATTTCATCCGCACAGGGCGACAAGAACTCCGCATCGTCAACACAGAAAAACAATCATTCATGGCACAAGGATTAACTCCGCAGCACAGCAAAAGGGTCAAAACTATGCAAAAATGGCCAAAAAAAATTAAAAAGCGCTATGCACCCACTGGGCGCACGCGCGTACGCGCAACATCTTCGTATTTTGGGCGCATATGCGCGGCTGTGGGGTGCAAAACCCGCACGCCTACCAAACGACGCATTTATGAAGCTGGTCGGCCTCCCAACCACTAAATGGATTGGCTCCCAAGTCGATTTGACATCAAATCCGAGCTCAATCTGCGTGGGGAGGCTGGTCAAAGACCTAATTGTGCCCTAAAGAGCCCCTTTTCACATTCAAAAGAGGTTGCATAATAACCCAATGCTTGGCTATAAAAGACCATGAATGACCACCATTTTCTCAAGGAATTCTTCATACTGTTATTCTGCTGATATTGCTAGAGACCCCTTCTTTAGTAATACATATTGTAAGCTGCATTTCATAAGCTATTCACCCCTCTCTTGTGTGAATAAGCTTGGAGTTCTTTCATCCACATTTCATCTTTTCTTGTAAGGAGAGAAAATCAGCTGAGGGCCTCAAGAGCCTTCCATTGGAGAGGGAAGGGACCCAAGTCCTCTTTCTCCATTGTGTATCTTTGGATTTCATTTATCAGACCAGCTAATACATTGGTGATATTGGTCCATTGTTATTTGTTTTTATTTTTATTTCCA
>ML779207.1:382275-426261 GCA_009831015.1 Picea engelmannii | reverse complement strand
GTGATATTGGTCCATTGTTATTTGTTTTTATTTTTATTTCCATGCTCATAGTTTTATTTAGTTTTTGTTTAATTCTTGTTAATAGCTTAGTTGTTTTCTTTCTAACCTTTTACCATACAGCTGTCATGACTAGCAGAGCCCAAATAGGCATGTAAGCACTCACTTTTTGCTCACACATCGATGAAAAGAGTGCAAACAAAAGGGGATTGGAAAAGGAGAATCAACCCAAACTTATGATCTTATAAGTCGTGTTGGAACAGAGATGATTTGGAAGCAAGAGACCTATGATCTCATAGGGGGAAATCGGTGAAGCTATCATCATTCAGATCGTGGATCTTTTGAGCAAGGGGTAGACAAGGAGGACTTGACAAAACTGCTGCAATCTATCTACGGATGTAAGTAATGTTTTGTCCTCATTAATATAATTCGCTTGGCCTGTTTCTTTCTAATTCATGTTCAATCTCACATGAATTTGTCTCTTTAGTAGATAGATCTATTTCAAACTAATCTTGATAGAGTAGGAAGTGGTCGTACTTTGTTTGTCTACAGGATCCGTCGAGGAGAGAAATATTGGAGCTCAACTCGAGTCCTGCAGGGACAAACGCCGATTAAAGGTATTTCTCTTCTCCTTCCTTCTCACACACTAGTCCACCTAGATCTAAAAGGAAGTCAATGACCATGATAAGCACTTTCTATATTAGAGTTAAGAGTCTATATCTTTGAGGAGATCTACCTGTCCGCAAGGAGATGGTACCTCTTGCCATCTGAAAGAACCATTGAATCTAGGTTTTTATAAGAGAGCACTCCCCTATATCTCTCTTAAGAGCATTATAACACTTCTAGGGAGCGTTATAACACTGCTAGGGAGTGTTATAACACTGCTAGGGAGCGTTATAACACTAAACAACCCTTCCGGAGGAGCACTATTGATTTTAAGAGTGCCAGTGCCCCCCTAAAGCCTACTAGGGAGCGCTATAGCGCTTTGATGGCCCTTTTGAGGGAGCGCTGCCTATTCTGGGCAACAATTAGTCTGTTGAGGAGAATAAGGGGAAGATCATTTCAATCTTGGAAGGAAGTTGAATTTGAACTCTTGGTCCAGCCATGATCTTAGGGAAGATCCCTGACTTAAGGAGGAAAATCCTCAACTTACCCTAAAGATACCTCGAGAGGTTAGGCCTCTCTAAACCTATATAAGTAGGCTTTATCATGGTGGAAATAAGGAAGAACTAGAAGCATGAAACCTATGATCTCATAGGAAACACACAATGAACTAGAGGAGAGTAATCAGTGAAGTTGTTGTCATCCGGATTGTGGATCTTTTGAGCAAGGGTTAGACAAAGGGGATTTGACGAAGCTGTTGCATTTGCATATACGGTTGTAAGTTACTTCCTTCATTGTTCTCATCAATATGACACGCTTGGCTTGTTTCTTTCTAGTTTGTGTTTAATCTCACATGAACTTGTCTCTAATAGATAGGTCTATTTCAAGCTAATATTAGTAGAGTAGGAAGTGGTTGTACTATTGCGTGTAGGGAAAAATGCCGACAAAAGGTACTTCTTTTCTCCTTCCTCCTCATACATTAGTTTATATAGATCTAAAAGGAAGTCAGTGTCCATGATAAGTATCTTCTGTCTTAATATTTAAGAGTCTAGCTCTCAAGAGGATATCTACCTATCCGCAGGGATATTTTCCTTCAATAGAAATTGGCGACTCCACTCGCACTATGACATATGACACACCGATTAAACCTGATAAGCTGAAGACCACTAACAGTTCCTTACCAAACCCATCACCATATTCCGTTAGTGCTCCATCTGCTAGCCCTCCATCCATGCCACTCCAGATCGAGAAACCTTCATTTGACTCCATCTTACGCCCTCCTAAGAGCACTATCCAGAAATCTACCTTTAATGCTAGTTCACGAGCCGCCCAAAACTACAACATCATTGAATATTTGGCTCAAGCGTCGTGTGCTATGTCTGCTTTGGAAGTTCTACAACACTGTCCCAGTCAACGTAGGACACTCTTGTCTGCCATCGGCGCTTTCTATCCCGAGTCATCTAATAAACTCACGTTTAATCTGGATGATCATCAGCCTCGACTCTCCCACCAACTAGCTTTTCAAATTGATGTTGTTGTTCATAATCAACAAATCCATTGAACTATCTTGGATGAGGGAGCCTCTACTTGTGTCATGTCTTTGGCTTGTTGGAAAGGCTTAAAATCACCCACCCTTAACAAATCCCCTACAATCTTATGCACTTTCGATGGGCGAGGTTTTCATCCTCATGGACTTTTGCAATCCTTAGCCATTCAGTTGGGCGGAAAAACTGTTACTGATGATGTTGAGGTGGTCGATGCCCCCCTCGATTAAAACCTACTACTCAGAATAAGTTGGTTCTATGCTATGACTTCCGTCACCTCATCGGTGTTTCTATGTGTACAATTTCCCCATCAAGGCAAAATTGTCACTATCGACCAACTAGATTTTTGTACACCTGACGCTCGTGCCCCTGTTATGAACACCATTCATTTTTTGGGAGGCCACAAAGTTACGTATGAAAGTGTTGGTGTTGGCTTGTTGAAAGATTATAGCCTTATGGGTACCTTCCCTACACCACTTCCACCCACCACACATCATATTTCCACCGTCAATATGATTTCGACTATGGCTTATCAATCTTTGGAATCATCTGACCCTTGGATTGTACCTAGTCCTATGGAATTCGATGTGCTAGGTGACACCATGCCACTTAGCCCAGTCAAGGCCGCATATGTCGCTATTCAATCTGCCTCTCCCTCCCCGAAAAACCCCCATCTATTGGCACCCGATGCCTACTAGATGCTGCCATGGTTGGATTCCCTATCGTCTGCAATCGATTACATTTCCCACATTTTTCCTTCCAACGAATCTATAATGGAAATGATTAGTATCGAAGACGTACCTTGAAATGATAACCATCATCAATCCTCTTTTCTTCCGCCTCTAGAAGAAATTCACAAAGACATACACTTTGTCTTCCCTCTTAATGTTACCAATTCTCCACAATTTCCCATCATCACACAAGATACTCTTTCTAAGGGGAATATGGGTAATATCTCTACTACAATCGTTATTGATATTTTGATCAAAGAAGGCATTGTGGAAAACATTAACCTTGGTGCTAATTTCACACCCAAAGAAGTGGTATCTTACACTGCTCTGTTTAAATAATTCTGCGATGTCTTTGCTTGGAGCTACGAAGAAATTCCAGGAATCGACCCCTCGATCATCATGCATGAAATCAAGAGTTACCCGGGTGCGAAACCTGTTCGATAGAAACTCCGCTTGGTTCAACCCAAGAAAATTGCAGCCATAAAGGCAGAAGTTGAGAAATTTTTAAAATCTGGCTTTATCTATCCTGTCCCTTTGACAGAATGGGTCTCCAACCTTGTCTTGGTTGCCAAAAAACAGGGGACCATTCGTGTCTGTGTTGACTATAGGGATCTCAATAAGGCTGGGAGCATAATATTCTCATTGACCAAATCATTGATAATTGCGCTGGGAGCATAATATTCTCTTTCATGGATGGTTTCTCCAGGTATAACCATATTGAAATTTTACCTGTTGATCAACATAAGACAACCTTTATCTGCCCATGGGGAACTTTCGCCTATCAGAAGCTACCTTTTGGTATCAAAAATGTTGGTGCTACTTTCCAGTGGGCCATGTCGTACACTTTCCATGATATCAAGCATATTGCAGAACCTTACTTCGACGACTTACCTGCCCACTCATCCAATTGATCAGATCATGTTGATCACTTATGGGCTATTTTTCTTCGATGTCGGTTTTACCATATCTGCTTGAACCCACATAAGTGTATTTTTGCTATCAAATCTGGTCAACTCCTTGGTTTTTTTGTCTCTAAAGACGGGATTTGGGTGGATCCCTTAAAGATTAAGGCTATTCTGGCCTTACCCCCACCTACTAGTTTGACCCAACTCCAAAGTTTGCAAGGAAAAGCAAACTTTCTTCGTCGTTTCATTTGTAACTACACTGAGATAACTAAAGGATTCATGCAATTATTGTAGAAAAACACCCCTTTCATTTGGGATGACATCGCTCAATGATCATTTGACGCTCTCAAGCATGCCTTGACCCACACACCTTTGTTTCACCCTCCAGAGTATACAAAGGAGTACATCCTTTACTTAGCCGCCTCCACTTCCACTATTGCAATGGTGTTAGTTTAGGAGGACCCCAATGGTGAGGAACATGTGATCTATTACCTGAGCAAGAGTATATCTAGACCCGAACTCTAATATTTACATGTAGAAAAACTGGCTCTGGTAGCCATCATCGTTGTCAGAGATTTCGCCATTACATCCTACTATGCACCACCACTGTGATTGCGGACTCTAACCCCATGTACCATGTCTTGACACGTCAAGTGCTCGGGGGAAAATACTCTAAATGGATCGTTATCCTTCAGGAATTTGATCTTGAATTTGCAAAGTCCAAAGCCAAAAAGTCCCTGGTTTTTGCGGAGCTTATCTGCGACCTCCCCCATGCTGATGAAGATATTGAACCTAGAGATTCTCTCTATGACGAAACTATTTTCCTCATTAGCACCTCTGATCCTTGGTATGGAGACATCCTCCTTTATCTCCAAACCCAACACTTTTAGCCTAACACTTCCCGTGAAGAGAATCGACGTATTCGCCACCATTCTCGTCGTTATCTTATCGTCGACGACACCTTGTATCGTCGTGGTATTGATACTATCCTTCGATGATGTTTGATTCATGCAGAGGATGAATGCATTCTAAATGAATGTCACCTTGGAGCCCGTGGCAGTCACCTTTCTGGGATGGCTACAACCCAGAAAATTCTACGTGCCGACTATTTTTGGCCCTCAATTTTCAAAGATTGTATTGAGGTAGTCAAAAAATGCCCACCCTGCCAAGTTTTTAATAACAAGGCACCCACCCACCCTACTATGTTGCACCCCCTTATCACCATCGGCCCCTTTGCTAAGTGGGGTATCGATTTCATGCAATGTAAGCCTACCTCAGCTGGGGGGCATGGTTATATAATCGTCTCCGTCGACTACTTTACAAAATGGGCTGAGGCTATGCCTACCTTTTTGAACGATGGTCGTACCGCAACTCTTTTTGTTTTTAACCACATCATAACTCATTTTGGTGTACCACGGGCCATTGTCACCGATCACGGTTCACACTTTAAGAACCAGATGATGAGTGAATTGCATGCCAAGTTGGGTTTTCGCCATGAAAACTCATCCCCATACTATCCTCAGGCCAACGGACAAGTTGAAGCCATCAACAAGGTCCTCAAAACCATGATTCAACACATGGTAGGGAAAAATAAGACATCCTGGCATCTACAACTTTTATCCTCTCTTTGGGCTTACCGTACTTCCATGAAAACCACAACTAGGTTCACTCCTTTCTAGTTAGTGTATGGCATCGAAGCTGTTTTACCAATCGAGTGTGAGATTCCATATCTGAAACTCAAAGTAGAACTCCTACCCCATACTTCTTCCGAAGAAGAACGTTTCTTATATCTGACCAAACTGGACGAAACACGTCGTGATGCCACTCTCGTTAACGAGGCACATCAGAAACGGATAAAAAATCAATATGAAAAATTCATCCATCCTCGAACTTTTGCAGAAGGAGAATTAGTACTCGTATATGACCAGGCTCATGACAAACTAGGGACAGGTAAGTTAGAACGTCTATGGCATGGCCCTTACATTGTGAAACATGTCCTGCACAGAGGCACCTACAATTTAGTCGATTATGATGGAATCTCCCTAAGAGAGCCCTGGAACGGGTTCTACCTTAAAAAGTACTATGCCTAGATCACCTAGCATGTGTACTTTGTACATTATTGTATTTTAGTTTGGTGTGTCTATTTCTTTCACGTGTTCGAGTCTTTACCTTTGACACTCATAACTGTGCCTTGTGTTTTCATGCACAAATGACGTCTTCCTTTCCTATCTTTGTCGGGTTTACAGATGGCGCTAGTCGACACACCCAGAACATTGCTTCGGTAGTATGGGTCATTTACCAATCTGACGAGTTGGTGAGTTCAGGAGGTATTTGCTTAGGACCAACAACTAATAACATGGTAGAATATCATGCTGTCATCAGAATTTTGACCCAAGCCTCCTCCCTAGGTATCTCTCGTATGATTGTTAACCTAGACTCACAACTCGTGGTATGCCAACTTAATCATATCTACGCTATTTATAATCCTATTTTGCTACATCTCCACCTACGAGTTCGTCGTCTTGAATGAATATTTGATTACATCGAATACAGACATATTCCAAGAGAACTCAACAATGTTTCGTATTCGTTATCCAATTACATCATGGATCGGTATCTTTTCCATAGATAAGGTTTCATGAAGGAAAACAAATTGTACATCACATGTAAATTAAAACACATCACATTAAAGACATCATCATTTACAAATCTTTTGGCACTGTAAAAACTCGGAACTGTATATATATAGCGTGACTAAAAATGTTTTGATTACATCAAAAAAGTATTTGGAAGAGAAAATTTTTGGGTCTTTACACCCATACAACATCGTCCGACAAGTCATACAAAATATACAATCACTAGAGAGACTCTAATCTCTCTGCACTGCATTATGCTGAGAATAACATATCACTGCACCCACTACTCGTCTCAGTAGAGAATTAACATTCTCGAGCACCCCCACAGTGTGTCTTTGTAGATGTAAAGGCACTTCTCTCCTCCGTAGAGGAGGAATACCCATCGTAAGGCCTTAAAGGTTTCCTTCAACCTCCTGGAGACCTATCATTGGTGCCCCCAGATCTACTGCAACCTGAGTACCCCGGTGACGTCCTGGTACTGGTATCTCAGCTGGATGCACTTCTCCCTTATCTGCATTTTGAAAACAATACATCCATTAAAAAACTCTTCTACGTACCCAAAAAAATATACATACGTTAAAAACTTAAAACAAAAAATAACACTAGACAAGGTGTTGTTTAGTCTCTCACCTGATGCATCCCAATCTTCCCTTGCTGGTAGAATTAGATCCATTCTCCCGCAAAATTCCACCTAGGCATATGGAAATTCTTCTATCCAAAGATATTGGCGTCTCAGCCAAGCAAGGAAGTCACCGGTGAAACAAAACTCTGACTCTGCCACTAGTCTCGGAGACAGACTAGTCCACTGTTCCATCCGTGGTTCTCCCACTGGTCGTACCACCAATGCAATCTGAGGCTGCATCTAGGGGATGTGCTCTAAGAAGAATGAGAGCAAGAAAGAACTATATCCAAACTGTTTCTTCCCCATCCTACACCTGGAAACCTGTTCCTTCACGTTCTGAAGAAACCCTGCGCTCCAGTTAAACAGTGTTGGCTCCAAACACTGTATGCCATAAGCTACTTGTGATCTCGATGCCAGATGCGTGCTAGTGCTTCCTGTCACACTTGTGATGGAAAACAAAATAGACCGAAGGGGTAATTCTCTGATATCCTTTATGGGGATTCTACCCCCCACCAGTCTTGCTCCTGGGACACAATGACGTGCCAGGTACACATCCTCTTGCTCAAGAAACGCCCTCTGTCCAGAAAAAGATATAAGTGCCCCTCTTTTTGGGAGGCCAGTCAATAAGTATACATCTTCCAACTTGATGGTTAGAAGCTGTGTTCCGATCTGAAACCCTTGTTCTGCGACATCCCACAAGCTGATTATGTACTCAAGCAGAAGGATCTCTTTCTTCATCTTTTGCAGTTTGAAGAATTTCAGAAGGCCAGAATCTCTCAATGCGGCCCATGTGCAAGGAATCCACAAAGAAGCCAAATCATCGAGCTCATGCTATCATTCCTTCCACTCAATCATGGTCGTTGCTGAAATCACCTACAAACAAAAAAAACAAAGAATTTCATTATTCAATTTTTCGGCAATTTCTTAAGTAATTAAAAAACTTGAAATCCATTGCCCATACTATTCAAAAAGGACCACACCCTCTTTTTTATTACTCAATAATCACTACGCAGCAATAAAACATTTTAAATTAAAATAATTTTCATCAATGGCTGTGTGGGCATATTTTTGAGTTTCTTATGGATTCCTTAACAAAAAACACCTATCTACTCAAGTATCAAGGTGTTGGCATCTATGCTACCACCCTCTAAAAGTGTTTTTGTAAACAAATGTCTTTTTCCCATTGTTTTGAATGGAGGTCGATTTGATCTTTTTTTTGGACGACCTAGGGCTTCGGTTTTTTATTCAAATATTGCTGTGAAAACAAATTTTGAACCATATAATTGAAAGAGGAGGAAATGAGGATCTACCTGGTCCAAACGGCGAGAGAAATGATCAACTGTAGCTCTGGTATCAAGCAAAACAAGATCCACCTCCAAAATGAGAATCTCCACTGCTACAAACCCTTTTGCAAATGAAATGGTAAATGAAGATTTTTCTTGTATTACTATTTACAAATTTCCATTTTTTATAAGGTATAGTTATTTGTGGGTTTCATTAACAATATAATGGCCTCACTAAACCTCTGGATTGCAGTTTTGACACTACAGGTTTCAAAACAGTTTTGATCGTTTGTTTACCTTGTCACATCCATGAGCATAGTCTTAGTTTGTTCTCAAGATCTAGAATATAAGAACGCACCGGATAAAATTTTGTCTCTTTTTCGGAACCGTATGGACACACGAAAAAGGAACCCCCTGTAGTCACCTTTAAACTCTTTTCAGACTCTCTAAACATGAAAAGATCGTCGAGTGATCTTGCTTCCTTTCACACTCGTTAAAAGGTTTGAAAAGGCGTCTTTCGAGTGGCAGTTTATCTCTTTTTAAGCCTCGTGAGACAAACTGTATGAAAAAGGAACTGAGAGAGTTCTCTTTTAAGTGTTTTTCCAGACTCTATAATCATGAAAAACCTTCGATTTTTTTGTCTTTGGACTCGCTAAAACAAACATCGACAGGCCCATACGGGACTGAACCCTTACTTCTTCCAGTTCGTTAAACAAAGGAAGAGGAACTTACCAAAGGTGAGTTATATTGAGCATGTGTTACCCTCCTCGAGCTCGTTAAATTAAAAAGAGGTACTTGTCTATCTAGATGGGGGAAAATTTGAAAGAAGCAAGCCAAGAAGTCTTTTGAGAACATTACCAAGTAATTATTAGAGTCGCCCTCGAACACGACACTTTGTCTTTTGCACGCACTATAATCCGTTGAACCTCTTCACTGAGCCAATCCTTTGAGTTTCTTTCACTCCTCTGGGTCACCTGACATAAGTCACATCATCCACTGCATCATCAAGTTTTGTTCCATGTCATGTTTCTGCTATCGTTCTCAGTGTTCAAGGGAAGTATCCATCTCGTGAGTTAGCCGTCACAAATATCTTGTCTCAATACCCGTGTCAGTCCATATTCATTTGATCTAACAATTACATCTCTATGTCCATTTCATGTCGTTGATGGGGGATACATCAAGGCCCTACTTCGACGAGTCTATTCCTGTTGACTTCAACACATTATCTAGGAATTAGACTTAGAAACCAGTTAGTACTTTAGGACCTGCATGCCTCAATGGCAGGCCTCCTCACGTCCGACAACGGGTTTACATCATTGACCTCTGATCGGATGATTCCACGGATGTTTGAATCCAACTCATCCATTCACATTTGTTGGAATGTACTAGGGTACCTTGGGAATCATTGACATTAATGGTGATCTCCCTCGTTCTTGTTAACGGTTTACATCATTGACCGGTAATCAAGTGGTTTCTGCCATGTTCGATGTCAAGACATCTATTCGCATGGTTAGATTCGTACCGCATCGGGATCGGTAAGAAGACCCTGGGTTGAGCCATCACTCTAATATATACTTTGCCCATGTTGCAAAGGAGTTTCTCTTGAACAGTGGCACATATGTTGTCACATAGATCCACCTTGTATTGGTCATGGCTATGTCTTGTCATCTCGTAGATCCACTGTGTATTCTTCGTGGCTACGATCAGTTCAGGTCATTAGAGTATATATCCACACTGTATCCTCAGTGGCTATACCTTTTATCAATACAATTATGGATCCGCAGTGTATTTTATGGCGGCCATATCTTGCAAGTATTGATCACGCAAGCATAGGTATGCCTACCTTGGGTTTGAAACATGTCATAATATTTGTGGGATGTTTGTGTGCAACTTTTGTCAGGTTCTTCGCGTCTATACCCTTTCTTGAAAGTCTAAAAATAATTTCAGTTATCAGTTCTCATCTTCTAACTTCATACTTTGGGGGGGAATCTGTTACACATCAACATTACTCACTTCGATAAGTGTCGCAAGTGTCGCATGTTTCTCACAAGTGTCGCAAGTGTCAAGCAAAACATACTGCCATGATGCCTATGTCATACTTATAACGACATTAAGAAGACACTTAAAATACCTCAAACACTTGATTTGAAGGAAGAGGAATGGTTAACTGAAGTTAGGTGCCTCTTGCCATCTGAAAGAACCATTGAATCTAGGTTTTTAGAAGAGAGCGCTCCCCTATATCTCTCTTAGGAGCGTTGTCACTCCCCTATAAACTGCTAGGGAGAATTATAACACTAAACAACCCTTTTGGAGGAGCGCTATTGATTTTAAGAGTGCTCGCACCCCCCTAAAGCGTACTAGGGAGATCTATAGTGCTCTGATGGCCCTTTTGAGGGAGCGCTGCCTATTATGGGAAACCGTTGGTCTGTTGAGGAGAATAAGGGGAAGATCTTTTCAATCTTGGAAGGTAGTTGAATTCAAACTCTTGGTCCAGCCATGATCTTAGGGAAGATCCCTGTCTCAAGGAGGAAAATCCTCAACTTACCCTAAAGATACCTCAAGAGGTTAGGCCTCTCTAAACCTATATAAGCAGGCTCTATCATGGTGGAAAGGAGGAAGAAATAGAAGCATGAAACCTATGAACTCATAGGAAACACACAGTGAACTAGAGGAGAGTAATCAATGAAGTTTTTGTCATCCGGATTGTGGATCTTTTGAGCAAGGGTTAGAAAAAGGGGATTTGAAGAAGCTGATACACTTTCATATACGGTTGTAAGTTACTTCCATCATTGTTCTCATCAATATGACATGCTTGGCCTGTTTCTTTCTAGTTTGTGTTTAATCTCACATGAACTTGTCTCTGATAGATAGGTCTATTTCAAGCTAATATCAATAGAGTAGGAAGTGGTTGTACTATTTTTTGTCTATAGGGCTTATCGAGGAGCGAAAGATCGGAGCTCAACTCGGAGTGTGCAGGGACAAACGCCGACAAAAGGTACTTATTTTCTCCTTCCTCCTCATACATTAGTTTATATAGATCTAAAAGGAAGTCAATGTCCATGATAAGCATCTTCTGTCTTAAGAGTTAAGAGTCTAGCTCTCAAGAGGAGATCTACCTGTCCGCAGGGAGATTTTCCTTCAACAGTGTTTTTTTAAGAGGGATTCAAAACATGTCGATTCTTATATTACTTCTATTTACATTAAATATTTGAAAATTTTAATAAATTTTTATTTAAAAAGTTGAAAAATATATGATATTTCTGCCAACTTTATTAATACAAATGTGTATTAAGTCAAGTGAAAGAGCTAGCTACCTTGAATATGTGGGATTTTTAGAAGTGGAAATTAAAGTGAAAAACATTGCCATAAAATCTAAACATAAAAAGGATAAAAAAGTTGAAAATTGTAACATCTTTGAACCAATTCAATCTTTTATGGTTGTACTAGATCCAATTTGCAAACTGATTATTGTTCTTCTTCCCTAATGGTATGATGGTAGCATAAAGATTTTTATATTTGAAAATGCATATTTCCAATGTGTCATGATGTGTATGTAGATTTGTTTTTATGGATTTCACCATGCTATTATTTAGAGACCTTGATGTTTTGAGTGGAAGCTCCATTCATCGTCAAGGAAAAAAAAAACAACTAAAAAATAATTAGAAAACCATAATTTATGGAAATAAAATAAATAGTAATGGTCAAAGGAGAAAATAAATGTTAGATAAAAAAATTAATCCAAAATTCCTTATTTGAAAAATACCTTTGTCTTTGTATACTAGAGTTTACCATTATGCATGTTCACCTGCCATGCCATTGAATTATGTGCACTTTCCATTTCAGGGAATGGTCTATTTTTCTTATATATAATGAATTAATTAATATGATGGATACAAAGAACATGTAAGGTGGCCAAATTGGGATACCTAGCAATACATAATTTGGAGGGAACAGATTTTCAATGGTGGTTGTTGGACGCAGACCCAGTCAGGATAAAAGGATATTTTTGGGAAGAGAAGCATGAAGGGAAGAAAGGACAACTAGAAGGAAAAGCATCACATCCGAGGGAAGCATGCAATGCGTGCATGCAAGGAAGAATTAACAACATTAGGGTTAGGGTTTTTGCAATGTATTGTAATGGCTGGTGAGCCAATAATATAAATAAGTAGCACTTAGGGGACAAAAAGAAGAATACAAAGGGTGGTATAGAGACCAATGAAAATCAAGGAGAGTTCGAAAGTTGTAAGGTCTGAAAGAAATGTACTATTCTGTAAGCTGGTGAGCTAGAGAAGAAGTGAGTGACTTGATCCTGAGGGTTAGATTGCAGGTTGAGGAGCCTGGTGTGATCTAGTCAGACTCACATGGATTGAGGAGCCAGTTGAGAGTGTAAGATCCAATATTATAAGCATGCGTGGTGTGACATATCACTGAAACATAATAAAATATCTTGAGAGCTAGATCTTTGTGGATGTATCCCATGAGGGGGTGAACCAAGATAACACTTGTTTTTTGTGATTGAATATATGCATCTGTAATGTTATTAAGTATTTAATGTTAGATGAATGAATGAAGGAACTAGTTAGATCTGATATTTCACATGCATGAATAGAATGACTGCTTTAATAAGATGTTAGACTGAATAAATACAGACTACAATGTACAACCACATATATCCACTCATTCCCCAAGATGGAAACACTTGAGTATTTCCGCCACCCATAGATCTATCTTGGTTGAGACTGTGTAATACATCATGGTGTTGTGTTGCCTTCTGGTTTACCAGGGGGGGCGATAGTTTAATAGGGATTTTGTTGGGAGCTTGTTAAACCTAAACCAAGGTCAATCCATGACAGTAAGATAGGATTAGAGTAGATAACTAATAAAGTAGAATAAAAAAGTGATAACCATAAAATGGTTCTGTTTTTGATTGGTTGGAACATGATGGGATTGAGTGAATGATATCTGCTGAAGACGCATCAAAAGAATGAGATTGGACAAAAAGACGTTAAGAGAATGAGAATCTGAAAAGGTATGTTGAGACTGTGGAAACCAACGAAGGCAAAGATAGAGAGATGGTTTAAAACAAAGGAGTTGGAGTTTGCGCGGAAAGATAATAGAAACCCAAAGTTGACACTGCGCAAATATATAGACAAGTACGTATTCAACGAATTGCATGAAGTATTTTTTTTTGATCTCCTTCATGTGTTGCAAAATTGGATATTGAGGTTGAAAGAAAACCATCCTACAAATCAGGTCAGACAACTAGAGTGGAATCTGATAGAGATCACGCAGTTACAACAAGTTGATAATAAGTTTATGTGTGCAGTACATTTTTGATTAGACAACATTGTTGTAGGATTTATCATAGAATTTGCAGTAGATACGATGAAGTCTTACAACGAAACATATCAAGAGTTCTTGAAGAGACTTCAAGGTAGGTACATCATATCGCTATATACTTCTTTTAAAATATTACTATATAACAAAGGTGTAATGAAAATGGCCTCAGACAACTAAACTTCTTTGCATGCATGGGGAAGGGAGGAAGCACTGACGAGAGAAGGAGAAATGGAGGGAGAAATAAATAAAGGAAAGAATGAGGAGGCCTTGGACCAAATCATGATGGACGAAGACCAGATCAAGCATATCTCATGGCAGCAGTTGGAAGAATGCACAATGGAGTACCCTGCCAATATAATATGAACACCAAGAAGAGAATCATAGCCATGAGGGAGGGCTTGGAAAGCGATGAAGAAGAGGTAGAGGATCTTCGGGCTGTGGAGTAGATTGAAGAAATATTATGCGTGACATATGAGAGGAAGATGAGAGGCACAAGAGCGAGAATATAAGGAAGCACTCCTATCGATATCAGTGTTAGTGTGGAACCCACAAGTCCATGTGCGACTAATACACCAATAAGAACACCACTATATAGACAACCGAATTTCAAGAGAAGGAAGACACCAATAAGTACATATACACAAGGAACAACAACTGGGGGAGCCATTTTAGGAATCATTAGTCAAGTATCTACACCATGCGGAGCTAGTATCTCAACATTCAGGATGGTAGGGCATGATCCCACCATCAGGTTACCAGAATTCAAAGGAGAGGTGTCGGAGGACCCTGAGAAGAACTTATTCATATGTGAAAAGATTTGGGAAGAAAAAAAAATCACAGATGAGGACAATAAACTTGCGCAGTTAGCTATCATGCTAAGAGATTGCGCATTATATTGGTACATGAGCTTAGCTGCAAATAGTCTGCCAGGGACAACTAGAATGATTGGAGATATCAAAAATCTATTGATAAATGAGATCCAGAAGTCTATCTCAGAGGATCAATATATGAATGAGATGATAGATATTAGACAGAAACTAGGAGAATCTGTATGGGAGATTGACCAGAGATTCAAATGCTTGAAGGGAAAACTAAAGTATGTCATGAAATATATGCAACATAGACATATGTTTCTCAATTCACTGCTACCACGCTTGAAATACCCTTTGTGAAAAAAAAAGTTTCAAACCTAGGAAGAGGCTCTGTAGGCATATCTACAACTAGAAGAGAACCAATATTAGAAGACAGATCTATTCATAGAGGAGCTGAAGAAGGATATGAAGAACTTAACATTCCAGCTAAACCATAACAAAGGTAAGGACAAAAGAGAAGTTGTTTGGTGTACCACAGGTAGGACAAAAGGACACCATAAGAATGAATACCCAATATTCACGCAGTACATGGAAACAGGACTGCCAAACCCTTTGCCAACATGAGGACTATGGTGTGAAATTTGTAAGAAACAGGGGCATGATCCATATCACTGCCCAATGATACAATAATACCAGAAAATACATGTTAAGCCCTAAATAGTGGCACATTACCCCTTAATTAGGGAATATTAAATTATTAATGTTATTTTATTCATGTCAAATTGGGTCCATTAGTTGTAATTGTACCTCCTAGTCTCGTATCTATACCAAGGAGACATTTTCATGTGGAATCATCTTATACTTGAACATTTATGTGGTGTATAAGGAGGTTTCTCCCTCAAAGAGGCTTATTATATGAAATTATCTCTTTTTCAAGGCATTGCGTACTTAATCTGAGGTTTTCCTATGCTATATTGATATTTGATTTCTTAACATATGGTATTAGAGCTCAAGATCTTGGGGTTTCGCTGCTACATCTGAGACACCTTGGCATTTTCGCTATAATTTATTTTCTACGATGTTTCAGAAGGAACCCCTTGGAGGATATTTATTATATGGATCCAGGTATGTTGGAGATCGTAAGGCCTTATACTTTCAGAGATACATCTTGTGTAAGATAGGGTTCCAGAATCATCTTGAATTGAGTCATCATAACAATTTTTCTATAAAAACTTTTCTGTAAAGTTTAAGACCCTGAAATCTAGAGGTTATTCATATAAATTATTAAGGTATTTGTGATAAAAATTTCAGCTTCTGGGTCATCCTACATTTGTAGATACACCCTATGGAAGATAGGGTATCTCACTAGTCCTATTAACTAGTATCAAGCAGGTGTTCCGGGGAAAACAATCATAAATTCTTCCTAGAGTATCCAAATTGAGTGAGACCGATTGCATTGGATAATGGACAGTCCGTAGTATTTCTGGTACAATTTTTATAATTTTATATCAATTATTTTGTGTGGGGCACGCTATACAAGTGAGATCTCCTGGAAAGACCAAAAATCAAAAAGTTGTGGGGAAGTTACCGTAAATTCCACTTTGCACATCCAATTTTGATCAAACCTATGGAAATGCAGAGAAGAAATATCAGAGAACTATAAAAAAGAAATTTTCATACCCAGAAGGGCCGAAACTTTGGAGATACACCAGAAGAAATATTGTCTAGCAGAACCACCTCAAAATCAAGGTTTAAAAGTGATACTTGGCCAACATGCCACCAAAAGAGGGAATTTATACAACAAATAAGCCTCCAGACAGTGCTACTTGGACTCTTGATGAAGGTGATAAAATGCATAGGGACATAAATGAATTACAAAAGGAGACATTGACAAAATATGAACTACAAGGGATAATGGATTCAACTGAAGCTAAATTGGAGGCAATAATGGATACTAAGATGGATGTTTTAAAAAGGGAGATCATGGAAGGATTGAAAATTTCCTAATAGAGAGGACACCTGAAAGTGAAAATGTATCCCATGAAATTCATGATGAGGATGCAAGGAAGATGAATCAAGAAAGGAGAAACTCCAACTTTAGGTTGAAGACCAACCACGTTCCTAAGATCAATATGAGGAAGTTTGATTGCAAGGACCCAATCACATGGATACTTCAAATCGAGCAATTATTTGATCTACATAATGTGCCACATACACAAAGGGTACGAATTGCTTCTTTATATTTAGAACCCAATCAATTTTTATGGTATCGATGGCTTTGTTCTCGCAAATCACTCATCACTTGGATAATTTTCATGGAAGAAATGATCATGCACTATGAGAAAACAAGACCAATACCTTCTTTAGCCAATTGATAAATCTCAAGCAAAAGGGTTCAGATACAGATCACATTGAGAATTTCCAAAGATTTAATATAAAGGTAACATATATTCTAGATGAGCACTTGATTACTGTATTCATAGGAACTTTAAAGGATAACATTCAACATGAGGTTCGCCTCTGGGAACCCAAATCATTGGATAATGCATTTAGGGTGGCAAGAAATGTTGAAAGTAAAAATATGGCTATGGCTACTAGAAGGACCATTCCTAACATCTATTGAGAGAATAATGCTCCTTCTAAAACACCTCAACCTACAAGGTTGACACCTGAGCAATTGGAGGAAATAAAAACAAAATGTTTATGCTTTAATTGTGACAACAAGTACAGTAAGGGACATAAGTGCAGTGAGAATAAATTATTCTACATAGATTGTGAAGAGGAAGAAGAACAAGAACAAGAACAAGAACAAGAACAAGAACCATCTCAAGATGAAAACGTAGAAGTGATTTCTTCTGAAGAGTTGACTCCCACGATATCGTGTAATGAATTGGATGGAATTAACACTCCTCAAACCCTCAAGATCGAAGGATATATAAAAAATAAAAAGGTAATAGTCCAAATTGATTCTGGTAGTACTCATAATTGCATTCACTATAAATTAGTCAAATCTCTCAATTTCTTTTCATATCCAACCCTGTAGTTTCAATTAATGATTGCAGATGGAGGAACTATCAATTGCTCAGGAAAATGCAATAAGATCAATCTTACTATGGGGAATATGTGATGAATATTCCAATGATTTCTATACCCATGGGTGGTGCTGATGTCGTACTAGGAATAAAATGGTTACACTCATTAGGAACAATGGCTTTTAATTTTCAAGAACTTTTCATGAAATTTTCATTGGAATTTTCATTTTCATGAAATTAAATTAAGAGGTATCACAAGGAAACCCAGTAAGGTGATAATCTCTAATGGCATGACAAAATTATTGAAAAAGGGGCATCAAGGTGTTATTGCTCAACTATGCTCACTAGATGTTCAAACATCTAAGCCACCTATTCCCCTAGATCTCTAAGGGATCATTGATAATCATTCCAAAGTATTTAAATATATTCCCAAAGGTCTTCCACCCACTCGAAATCATGATCATGATATTCACCTAATTCCTAGGAGTGTTCCTCCTAACATGAGGCCATACAGATACCCTTATGCCCAGAAGAGTGAAATTGAGTGTATGGTTGAAGAAATGTTAGAGGCTAGCATTATTAGACGTAGCCAAAGTTCTTACTCTGCACTGGTGGTAATGGTATTCAAGAAAAATGGCTCATGGCATATGTGTCCATATTATAGAGAGCTCAACAAGATCACTATTAAAGATAAGTTTCCCATTCCTGTCATTGATGAATTGTTAGATGAACTACATGGAGCAATCTATTTCACAAAGTTGGATGTTGGTTCAGGGTATCATCAGATTATAATGAAGGAAGAAGATATCACAAAAACAACATTCTGAACTCATGAAGGCCATTATGAATTTTTGGTCATGCTTTTTGGCCTTACAAATGCACCTTCCACATTCCAAGGGTTGATGAATTCCATTTTCGAGATCTTCCTTAAAAGAATTGTGTTAGTATTTTTTGATGATATACTAATCTATAGAAAGTCTTGGGTGGATCATGTGTGACATGTTGACATGGTGCTACAACTACTAAAGGAGCAACAACTATATGCCAAACCATCCAAATTTTTCTTTGGGGTGAAGGAATTAGAGTATTTGGGTCATATTGTATCTCATGAAGGTGTTAAGGTAGAACCTAACAATATTATGGCCATGATGGATTGGCCGATTCCCAAAACATTGAATAATTTTAGAGGAGTTTTGGGTTTGACAGGTTACTACTGCAAGTTTGTTCGGCACTATAGGAGAATATAAGCACCTTTAATGACACTAAATAAGAAGGATGCACCTTCATGGACTCCAGAGGCAACTAAACATTTTGAAAAACTTAAATCTGTCATGTGTAAAGCTCCTATCTTGACCACACCAGACTTCACAAAAACCTTTATTGTGGAATGTGATGCCTTGGGAAATGGCATTGGTGTTGTCTGAATGCAAGAAGGAAGTTCCCTGGCTTTTGAAAGTCGGACACTCAAGTGAAAGGACTTACACAAACCCATTTATGATAAGGAAATAATGGAAATAATACATGCATTGAAGAAATGGTGCCCTTACCTAATAGGTAGGCACTTCAAGGTCAAAACAGATCATGATAGGCTTAATACTTCTTCGAACAAAGACTATCTTCAGAAGAACAAAAAAAATGGGTGACAAAGATATTGGGTTATGATATTAAAATCATCTACAAAAAAGGGAAGAAAAATGTTGTGGCAGATGCACTCTCAAGAAAGGATGAAGATGTTGAGGCCTTTCTCTATTCTATCTGGATCATCCAACCCTATTGGCTAATAGAAGCAAGGGATGAATGGAAGAATGATGAAAATGTGTGGACTCTTATTCAAAGGTTGCAGTAGGATTCCAATGCATTAGATACATTTACATGGAAAAATGATTCATTATGGTACAAAGATCACTTAAATTTATGTAAGAACTCCCAAATCAAACAAAAGATATTGTTGGAATTGCACAGCTCTTCGGTAGGAGGGCACTCAGGATTTTTGAAAACCTACCATAGGGTCAAGAAAGAATTTGTTTGGGATGGACTTAAAACTAATGTTGAAAGGTTTATAGCATAGTGTTTGGTTTTCCAACAAAATAAGGTGGAAACAATGAAGACCCAAGGTCTTTTACAACCATTATCCATCCCAAGTCAGCGTTGGGAGGAGGTTTCCATGGATTTCATCACAGGCTTACCGAAGTCTAAAGGAAAGAGTGTCATCATGGTGATTGTTGATAGACTAACCAATTACACACACTTTTTTGCACTTTCTCATCCCTTCAAATCTAATACAGTTGCCAACACATTCATAGAGACAGTTCAAAAACTACATGGAATCCCAAAGATTATTGTAAGTGACAAAGATCCCATCTTCACTAGACATTTTTGGACAAAATTATTTTCTTTTTTGGGTACTGAATTGGTTCATAGATCATCCTATCATCCTCAATCTGATGGACAAACCAAGATAATGAACAAATGTCTGTAAGGCTACCTTCGTTTCTTTGTCTATGATAAATAAACATAATGGTTCAAATGGTTAGCCTTGGCAGAATGGTGGTATAACACTTCCTTTCATACTGCAAAACAAATGAAACCATTTATACCACTATATGGATACCACCCTCCTTCCATCAATTCTTCTCTAAAATAAAAATCTAAGGTTTAAGCAGTGGAAGATCACATCAATAATCAACAACAAGTTCTCCAAATCTTAAAGGACAACCTGACCATGGCATAAAATCACATGAAACAACAATCAGATCAACATCGTAGTGAAAGAAGTTTTGAAGTAGGGGATTGGGTGTTTTTAAGACTACAACCATACAAATAGATGTCCCTCAAGCAAGCCAAGAAGGACAATAAATTATCACCAAATTACTATGGTCCTTATAAGGTGTTGAAAAATATTGGTACTATGGCATACAAATTGGAGTTGCCTGCATCTTCACGAGTACACCCAATTTTCCATGTTTCGTTCTTAAATAAGGTTATAGGTGACAAGATCCCAGTTCAAACTATATTTCCAGAACTTGATGAGGAAGGAAAAATCATATTGGAGCCTAAAGCCATCACTGACATAAGAATTCACCAGCTGAGGAATAGATCCATTTCAGAGTATCTCATTAAGTGGAGGAAACTTCCTACTGAAGATTCCACTTGGGAAGATGAGTCTTTTATATAGAAGAATCCAAAATTACTCAAGCGTTGCAGACAACACTTATTTGAAGGGGAGGTTCATGTTAATCCCTAAATAGTGGAACATTACCCCTTAATTGGGGAATATCACATTAGTAATGTTATTTTATTTATGTCGGCTTGGGTCCATTACTTGTAATTGTACCTCCTAGTCTCCTATATATATCAAGGAGACATTTTCATTTGGAATCATCTTGTACTTGAACATTTATGTAGTGTATAAGGAGGTTGTTGCCTCAAAGAGGATTATTATTTGAAATTCTCTCTTTTTCAAGGTGTTGAGAACTTATTCTGAGGTTTTTCTATGCTATATTGATATTTGGTTCTTAATGGTACCTACGAGTTCATATTGCAACTTTTGTAAGTCAGTAGGCCATGATGACAAGGATTGCAGGACTATGGACCTGATGAGGGAAATAACATCAGATTCTTATAGGGTGCAAGCATAAATGATGACCGAGAAAGATTCACCACGGTTTAACCAAGTACCAACCCCATATAACACTACGCAACAACAATATAACACTGCACAACCGTAGTACAATACTACACAACCACACTATAATCCCATGCAGTATAACTTGGTGCCCTAGTACAATGCACCATGAGCTGATCGAGATGGCTACAGAGGTGGAGGAAGAGGAAGAGGAGGCTATGGAAGAGCCAGAGGACCAATGGTATGCCACAACTGTCAACAACCAAGACACTATGCAATAGAAAGTCCACTTCCACCTGTGACTTGTAGGTATTGTCACGCATCATATCATGACACAAAAGAATGTCCTACACTATTGGGGAAGATCCAGGAAAAGAGAAATCAAAATTATCAAAAGTTTCAGTGTATTTTGGTGGAAGCAAGGGATGTCGAAAGAAATATCAACATAGTTACGTGGGGACGATCTAAGACAGGAAACGATGCAATAAGAAAAAATCTAGCACAACACCAATGGGTGAAGAAGAATGTCGAACCGCAGAAGCAGTTTGATGAGCAGAATGAAAAAGAGACATCCAAGCATGCCATATAAGAATTCTTGAATCCAAACATTGCATCGACATCAACTGCGAAACATACTCAGGAAGTACCAACATATGAGATGGCTCCAGTGCTGGATCACACCAAAGAAGAACAACCCATAAGACAAATAAGAACAATTAAGGGTTTTTTGCAATCCTGTTTTAGACTACTAAATGATCCATCATCTGTTAAAGTGTTACAAAATATACTAGAAAGATGTAGCACAGAGGTAGAAGGAAACCTAGAACAGAAAACAATTAATCATTTGCATACAAGGAGTAGAACAAGCAAAGAATTCTGAATGAAAGCCAACCTTGGAGACTTCAACATGGGAGATATTATACTGGATTTAGGATATGAAGTAAATGTATTACCCAATAAGACATGGAAATTTATGGGAGAGCCCACATTAGGATACTGCTATAGCGGGAAAAATCCCCCCATGGAATACAATAGGGTTCAACATGTAGGAAGATTTATGTTTGTGGTAGTTAGAAAGGTTCTCCTACCTTTCTAAATACCATGAACATACCCCACATTCATATATGAAAGACAAAGTGAAAAAAATCAGGTAATTTTACCTTTTACTCTGCGTTCGGTGTCGATCCTCTCACGTTCAATAGCTCCACTGACTACAAGCCTCCTCCCAAGGCTGAATTGCATTCACAAATAGATAAACAATAAACTACAAACATTCATCTCATATATAAATCATGGGTTAGATGTTAGAATAAAGCGGAAATAAAAAACAAATATTTGACACATCATATTTCGAGACACGAAAAGTATTTCTTTTATTGATATCACAATGTTTACTTACAACAAAGGTCGGTGACTACTCCACAAACCTGGTCCAGGCTCCTCTTCACCAAGATCCAACTGCACTTCCACGTATCTTTCTCATCTCACACTTCTCTCTAGGGAAATGGAATAGGCTTATGATGGAGGAAAAAGGAAAGAATGGGAAATTCTGATGCAAATCTCACAAGCTGGCTACAATTATTTGGGGCAAGGAGGGGATGTGAAATGGCTAGAGTTTCATTGTTATTATGATTATGTTAGGAATGAGACCCCAACACCTCCTTTTATATGACAAAAGTATGGTTATTTGGTTGGGTGACGGGCTATAGGCAGTGGATCAGTTAGGAAACTACCCAATATCTTGTAATCTCAACGAATTCCTTGCAACTTTTTAATTTTTGCAACTTTTGTGAGTATACGCGGGTTGTAATGGAGAATCTAGCATACATATGCGAGTTGTAGTGGTGAAAAAAATGTGTGTATGTAGGTAGTAGTGGTGCAGGGCGCGTACATCTTCAAAAATAGTGTTTTTAAGAAGAGCTGCTCAGTGATGGCTTGGAAAAATTTGCATGTAAGAGGGCCAAAAGCCAATTATGCATGTATGGAGAAATTTAGGGTTATAATAGATGCATCCTAATGTGTGAGTTCAAAATATCATCTGATGGCCGGAATAAATTACAAAATCTTCACCAATGTACGAAACGAGTGAACCGGGGACCAAAGTTCGGGAGGTGCCATCTGCAAAAATAACAATTGTCTCTCCGAGGTGGGCATACCCATGATTGGGATGAAATATATCATGGCTACCAATCAAATACACCACATATCCATGTCACATCACTATATAAAGTGTAGCTACGAGCAATACACAATGGATCTACATCTCAAAATCAAAGATATACATGTATGGTATCCATCTTCAAGAAGCCAATGATGCCTGATGGTTGGAGATGAAGCCTTCAAAGCTAGAGCAACAACTTCAAGATATTCAAATTTGGGTAGGAGTGTAATGTGAGTGTACGACTTCACTACCCATAGGTCTTCGACGACTCGTTAGGAATAAACAAGAGGATATTGGTGATCAGTCAGAGACTTCATTGATTTCGAACAATTACATGATTAGACTTTTGGGATGGTCGGGCATGAGGTCAAGAGACAAATTAAAGAAAGGCCGACTCAGGTTGGGTAAAAATTCCCTTGGTAAAGAGCATGACAAATGATCAGACTCAGGAAACATGACATTGACATAAGTTCACGATGCAGGAGGCAACACAAACTCTCCATGTGTTTGGAAGAATAACCAAACAGTGGAGGACACAACTCTATGTAGCGAGAACAACTTCCTAAGGTCATTTTAAATCCCAAATATTGAAGAACAAATGAAAGGATGAGATTTTTCCAAGGGCAACTCATTGTGCTACCAAAGAAAATAAAATATATTTCTCGTCCTCTTTTTGGGGTATTTTTTATTTTTTTTTCTTTTTCAATATTTTTAAAGAGATTGAAAAAGAATAAAAGAATGCTATGCTACAAAGGAGGAATGAGTGTCACAATAAAACTAGTTCCAAGCACAAGGAACATACTAATGCTCATATCAAGGAGACATGTGCATGGAAAGGACACTCAGGAAAAATTCCCCCATGGGTCAAGGTGTCAAGTCACAGAGACAAAGTGCTACAAGGCTTGCGTATAAGGCATGCTTCAAAGGTTCAGTTGAGAGAAACATGGAGCTAACATTAGGCCAAAGATACATAGATGAAAATGCGATAAGCAGGACATGATGAAACCCCATTCAATGTATTTTTCACGAGCCAAGAGAAGGTAATCTTGATGGTTTTTTCACGTTTAGAGAGTCTGAAATATGTAAAAGAAGACTCCACTGGGGTACTTTTTCGAAGATAACCTAGTTGGTTTGAAAAAGGGATAAAATAGCACCAAAAATACATCTATTCAGAACCATTTTAACGAGTGTGACATAGACAAGATCACTTGACAATATTCTCAACTTTAAGGAGTCTGAAAAGAGATTAACTATGGACTTTGTATAGGACGTTCTTCTGGACCAATTTAAGGAGTGTGAAGGAACAAGGTCACTCGACAATCTTTTCAATTTTAAGGAGTCTGAAAAGAGCTTAACTATGGAATCCATATAATATGTTCTTCTGGACCAATTAACGAGTGTGAAGGAACAAGGTCAATCAATGATCTTTTCAATTTTAGGGAGTCTAAAAAGAGCTTAAGTATGGAATTTGTGGGGGTTCCTTTTTCATAAATTTAGTCCCTCATGCTCGAAAAAGGGTTAAAATTATACTTAAGAATACTCTTCTAGTGAACCAAAGTTCCTAGAGTATACCTTTTTTCATAAAATTGACCATCCAGACCAAAAAAGAGGTAAAATACCGCCGGATAGACGTGCCTTCAAATTTTAGTTTTGCGAGCGTGAAGGGAAACAAGATCGCTCAACAATCTTTTCATGTTTAGAGAGTCTGGAAAGGGATTAAAAGAAAAATCATTTTCTGGGAGTCCCGAGGGTGAGGCCAAGAGTGATGATACATCAGACATATAAGGCTCAATCTTGTAATCAAGACAGGACTAACAAGGACTCCCGAGCCTAAAGTCATTAACAATGACATGGACGCCAAAATGAAACCAGTATCTACCTAGGGAATCCATGTAAAGGTAGGCTCTACCACCTTACCATGACACTTCTAAAGAAGCAATGATGGTTCTGTACCTTATTTTATTGGGATTGATCCTATGGAAAAGCGGAAAAGATGACGAGATGCAGAAAGTGAAGGTGGAATCCTAACTTAAATGAAAAAAGTTGAAAAAATGACTTTTTAAAAGTGACCCATCTCTCAAAAAAGTTTTCCAAACCAAAAGTGAAGTGTATCGTAACATCCAATGAGAAACTCAAGAACCAAACTAGATGATTTTCAAGCCGAAAAAATGACAAAAGGGTTCAAAATAAGTGGCAAAAAAGGCCAAAAAAGTCTATAAATAGAAGCTAATAGCTCATTTTCACCATTTCAAATTGAGAATTAACCAAAAAGATGAAAATACCCCTTTGCTAAAAGAGTTGATTCCGAGAGATTCAGAGGATGAAATGAACTTCTGCTTGGACCAAGTAAGTACAAATCAACCCGTCTTGCATTTCCATACTTTTTTGTTCTTTTTTTTTAGTTTTTTTGGGGGGTGCATCTTCCTAAAAAAGAGTGGCCCTACGTGTATGCGGGCTGGCTAAGGACAACCCGCGTATGCCTGCAGGATGTCTAAGGACAACCTGTGTATGCCCATGGGTAGAAAACAATTTGCTCCCGTGCATACATGACTGTGTCCAAGACAACCCACATACACCCTCATTAACATAGAAAAATGAAGATACAAGAGCTAACTCCCTCCATGAACTTGTCATTTGACATGAGGATGTATGTTTACTGGAGAGAGAGGGAGCATGAAGACATTGATATCTTGGTCGAAGAGGACCCTTCTATTGTTGCCGCATTGAAATAATGAGGGTTATGGAATTTATTCTGGTGTCCACTCATGAGGGAATAACCCATGGTGCTGAATGCCTTGGTGGATTATTGGCACCCCGATGTAGAGGAGTTTATGCTTGAGGGGTAGTCATTGACTCCAATGACTGAGGACATATACTTTCTGACTAGCCTTTTGAGGAGAGGGGAACCATTCAACTTGTGTTCTTTTCCCCATGGGCCTCACAGTATTGCTGAGATGATCAGACAACATTGTGAGGCCAGTGTTGGCGCTTGACCAAGTTTTGAGGATATTTGGTAATGTTTGACCTATTTTTGGGACTTCGATAGGATGTCAAAGGCATAGTGCAATTCGAAGTGGAGATTGTGGGATATCGATCCATTTTTAGGGATTTTTGGGTTTTGGGATTATGTAACGGGTATGGAGATGTCGGCCCATGGGTTTACCCATATTTAGGCCCTTTTTGTAATATATAAATAGAAGTCTAGGAGATGTAAGAAGAAGTCGGAGAAGAAATTTTTGGTGGTATGCTAAGTGAAAGCGATGATTGTAAATGATTTGTGCATACTGTGTGAGATTGGCAAGGTTAAGTGCAAGTGATTGTAAGAGACCGCGAAGAGGCTTTGTGCTGTAACTTAGGGAAGGAGGATCTAGCGGACTGCACACAGATCTCTTGTCCTCTGTGGAGTAAGATATCATGGCTCTGTGCATGTAGAATATTGACAGAAATAAATAAATAAGAAGAGATGGTGGACGTAGCCCTAGGGTGGGGGTGAACCACGTATATCCCGTGTTGTGGTTTCTTTGTGCTTTATGGTTGTTCTCTTGTTGATGTGGTTAAATGATTAGTGCAATGATATATGATTAGAAGATTCTAATATGATATCTTAGTGCTGAATAATGTGAACGAATGCTAGATCTAATCTATGTTGATGTTCTTAGTGATTGAATATATCAGATATGTTTGAATACTACGCTTCTCTATGATAGATGTAGTTAGAGAGCAACAGGATAAGATAGAGATGTTGAAGTTCAATGACTTCAACCTAGGACACCGCAAGAACCATAATATGATTTCTCCTTACAAATACTTGACTAGTATGAAGGGGAATAATTCAAAAATAATCCCCCAACCATGGACTATGAACCTTGTGCAGTTCACCCTCTTGAATGTAATGAAGATTCCACACTTTGGAAGGCACCAAGAGGTTAACGTGTGTGTTAATCTCCTTCTCTCATGTTACCATGGAGGCTACCTATGTCTAGACCGATGCATCACAGTCGATTTTACGCTGATCCATAGGATCACCAGATTGAGCATGCAGGGACCCGACCCATAGATATTCTACCCAAGGAAGGCTATAGATTGCACATTGGCACAGAAGATCAAAGACACATATGGAAATGTAGAAAAGGGAATGCGAGGCTACAAGGTAGCTTCTATCAAGAATGGCACAGTGTGCCTGGCCTGCCAGCTAATCGTAGGAAATCTCATGAGAAAGAACAGACCCACATAGGTCACATGATTCTTTGTTGACCTCACCGAGAAATGTGTAGAAGGACTCCAGATGAACTGGGCAAAGTATTTGGTCAACCAACTGGAATTAGACTACTGCAAAGCTTAGGATAAGGGCTATGAGTTCCACTTTAGCTAGCTCTTTATCCTCATTGCATTTACCTCTTGGGAGATGCCGGAAGGTGCGACCTTCCCAAACATTGAGCGCTTCGAGTCACTGGCGGAAAATTTCACCATGCTCTGGTACTCGAACGATATGGAAAAACAGTGGCAGTCGAACATGGTCTTTCATACATATTATCTCCAACTGAAGAGGGCTATCGAAACTGTCCCTTGCATGACGCCAAACACCCTGCATCGGTTTCGAACCCTCATGAACCTACGTATGCCCACATAAATGTACAAATCCAAGATGATTCCAAATGAAAATGTCTCCTTGGTATATATAGGAGACTAGGAGGTATAATTACAACTAATCGACTAAAGCTGACATAAATAAAATAACATTACTAATGTAATATGCCCCAATTAAGGGGTAATGAGCCACTATTTAGGTCTTAACATGCCCCTCCCCTTGAGACAAGTGTTGTTCGCAATGTTTGAGTAACTCTGGGTGATTCTATATAAAATAATCATCTTCCCAAGTGGAATCTTCAGCCAATAGTTTCCTCCATTTAAGGAGATACTTTGAAATGGATCAATTCCTCAACTGGCGAATTCTTGTGTCAGTGATGGCTTCAGGATCCAATAAGATTTTTCCTTCCTCGTCAATTTATGGAAATATAGTTTGAACTGGGATCTTGTCACCTATAACCTTTTTTAAGCATGAAACATGGAAAATTGGGTGTACTCGTGAAGATGCAGGAAACTCCAATTTGTATGCCATAGTACCAATCTTTTGCAACACCTTATAAGGGACATAGTACTTTGGTGGTAATTTATTATCCTTCTTGTCTTGCTTGAGGGACATCTATTTATATGGTTGTAGTCTTAAAAACAACCAATCCCCTACTAAGAAGTTGGGCTAGGTCTAATAATGCCAGCCTCTAACATTTCTTCAACCATGTGCTCAATTTCACTCTTCTGGGCATAAAGGTATGTGTATGGCCTGATGTTAGGAGGAACACTCCCAAGAATTAGGTGAATATCATGATCATGATTTCGAGTGGGTGGGATACCTTTGGGAATATCTTCAAATACTTTGGAATGATTATCAATGATCCCTTGGAGATCTA
Organism: Picea engelmannii; assembly: GCA_009831015.1. Lineage (NCBI taxonomy): Eukaryota > Viridiplantae > Streptophyta > Pinopsida > Pinales > Pinaceae > Picea > Picea engelmannii. The sequence continues at coordinate 397,502 of ML779207.1, read as the reverse complement.
GAGGAATAAATGGCTTATATGTTTGAACATCTAGTGAGAATAGTTGTGCAATAACCCCTTGATACCCCTTTTTCAATAATTTTTTCATGCCATTAGAGCTTATCACCTTACCGGGTTTCCCTGTGATACCTCTTAAATCAATTTCTTTTCCTTCCAATAAAAATTTCATGAAAAGTTCTTGAAAATGAAAAGCCATTGTTCTTAATGATTGTAACCATTGGACTCCTAGTACAACATCAACACCACCCATGGGTATAGCAATCATTAGACTATTCATTACATATTCCCCCATAGTAAGATTGATCTTATTGAATTTTCCTGAGCAATTGATAGTTCCTCCATCTGCAATCATTAATTGAAACTCTCGTGCAGGATATACAAAGCAATTGATAGTTTTGGCTAATTTATAGTGAATGAAATTATGAGTACTGCTAGAATCAATTAGGACTATCACCTTTTTCTTTTTGATATATCCTTCGATGTTGAGGGTTTGAGGAGTGATAATTCCAACCAATGCATTACATGATATCATGGGACTCAACTCTTCAGAAAAAATTGCTTCTACGTTTTCATCTTGAGATGGTTCTTGTTCTTGTTCTTATTCCTCTTCACAATCTATGTAGAATAATTTTTTCTCACCACACTTATGTCCCTTATTGTACTTGCTGTCACAATTAAAACATAAACCTTTTGCTTTTCTTTCCTCCAATTGTTGAGATGTCAACCTTGTAGGTTGAGGTGTTTTAGAAGAAGGAGCATTATTCTCTCTATATATGTTAAGATTGATCTTTCTAGTAGCCATAGCCATATTTTTACTTTCAACATTTCTTGCCACCCTAAATGAATTCTCCAATGATTTGGGTTCCCAAAGGAGAACCTCATGTTGAATGTTATCCCTTAAAGTTCCTATGAATACATCAATCAAGTGCTCATCTGGAATATCTGTTACCTTTATGTTCAATCTTTGGAGGTTCTCAATGTGCTCTGTAACTGAACCCTTTTGCTTGAGATTTATCAATTGGATAAAGAAGGCATTGCTCCTTGTATCCTCATAGTGTGATATCATTTCTTCCGTGAAAATTGTCCAAGTGACGAGTGATTTGTGAGAACAAATCCATCGATACCATACCAATTGATTGGGTTCTAAATATAAAGAAGCAATGCGTACCTTTTGTGTATGTGGCACATTATGTATATCAAAGAATTGCTCCATCTAAGGTATCCATGTGACATGGTCCTTGCCATCAAACTTCCTCATATCGATCTTAGGAACGTGGTTGGTATTCAACCCAAAGTTGGAGTTTCTCCATTATTGATTCACCTTCCTTGTGTCCTGATAATCAATTTCATGGGATACATTTTCACTTTCAGGTGTCCTCTCTATTACGAAATTTTTTAATCCTTCCATGATCTCCTCTTTTAAACCATCCATATTAGTATTTATTGCCTCCAACTTAGCTTCCATCTCTTGTAGTTCATATTTTGTTATCGTCTTCTTTTGTAAATCATTTATGTCCCTATGCATTTCTTCACCTTCATCAAGAGTCCAAGTAGGATTGTCTGGAGGCTTATTTGGTGTAGAAGTTCCCTTTTTTGGTGGCATGTTGGCCAAATATCACTTTAAACCTTGATTTTGAAGTGGTTCTGCTAGACAATATTCCTTTTATTGTATCTCCAAAATTTCGTCCCTTATGAGTATGGACTTTTCTTTTTTGTAGGTCTCTAATATTTCTTCTCTGCAATGCCACAGGTCTGATCAAAATTGGATGTGCCAAGTGGAATTTACGGTAACTTCCCCACAACTTGCTTATTTTTTTCCTTTCCAGGAGATGTCACTTGTATAGCGTGCCCCTCACAAAATAATTGATATAAATTTTGAAACTCATACCAAAACTACTACAGTCTATCCAATATCCAATGCAACTTGTCTCACTCAATTTAGATACTCTAGGAAGAAGTTATGATTGTTTTACTCAGAACACCTTCTTGACACTAGTCAATAGGAATATTCATATACCCTATCTTCCATAGGGTGTATCTACAAATATAAGATGACCCAGAATCTGAAATTGTTACCACATATACCTTACTAATTTATGTGAATAGCCTCCAGAGTTAAGGGTCTAAAATGTTACAGAAAAAAGTTTATACCAAAAATTCCGCAATGACTCATTTCATGTAAGGTAGATAGAGAGGTAGTGGGGGGGGCCAGAGGGCCCATAGTGATAATAGTGGAGGCCACTCAATGTAAAGTGGACTAGGTCCATTATATTATGAAATAAGACACACTATGGTAGTTAGATATAATAAATGAGTAATTAGATATAATAAATGTAAGAGGAGTTCTTAGAAGGTTCTACTTCTAGAAGATCCCTCCTCTAGAATGTTCTTAGGTGATGGTATCACTATATAAAGGGGTGGAATGTAAGGTAGCTAGAGAGGTAGTTGGGGGGGGGGGCAGAGGGCCCATAATGATAATAGTGGAGGCCATTCAATGTAATGTGGACTAGATCCATTATATTATTAAATAAGGCCCACTATGGTACTTAGATATAATAAATGGGTAATTAGATATAATAAATGTAAGAGGACCTCTTAGAAGGTTCTACTTCTAGAAGTAGAACCTTCTAAGAAGTCCTCTTACATTTATTATATCTAATTACCCATTTATTATATCTAACTACCATAGTGGACATTATTTAATAATATAGTGGACCTTGCTTTGTGGATCTATTGTGTATTCATTATTTGTGGGGATTATATTTTTATATCTATTTAGGTTCTTAACAAGTGGTATCAAAGCACTTTCCTTAGGAGACATTGTGGGCAAATGTTTTTTATTTTTGCATATTTTTTTTCGGAGAAGAAAAAAGAGGGCCGTGACATTCCAGAAATGTTTGACATATTTCTGTGCAAAATTTCTAGAAACAGGTTGTAGATATGAGTTCCTCTTAGAAAAACACCCAATTTGAAAAAAAAACATTTGAAACGGAGTCGGGGAAGTCAAGATATTGAAGTTTTAAAATCTGCAAAATTTTAGGGTTTTTTCTACGGACGACGACGTGATTTTTTTTTATTTTTGTAACAGCTGGAGGCCGAATTTGCTCAAAAAAATTACAGATTTAATTTCCTCTTACAATTTCACCCAATTTCAAAAACAAAATCAACAGAAATGGAGTCCGGAAAGTGAATTTATGAGCATTTTAAATTCAACATTTTTTCAGGGTTTTTCCGGAAAATGCCGCGATTTTCCGCAGTAATTTATTGTTCTATTTTTTTGGGTTTTTTAGTGATGACGACGGGACTGCATAGTTCATAAATTTTCATAGGGTTCTCAGATGGCTATTTCTTCTCAAACGCTTAAAAAAATTCTATAGATTATTGAAACATTCAAAGCCCAATTGAATAACAGATTGAACGACTTTGTAGATGGCCTCAATGATAGTTTTTGCAATATTCAAGATTCATTGGATAGCATGCAGGGGATATTTCTTATGGTGGACCTCAACGATGAATATAATCAAGAAATATATGTTTGGTATGATTTTGAGGCCGATTGTGATGATTGGTAAATGGATAGTTGTCATTTCTGGGATGACAACCACTTCCATATTTTATTTGATGACTCTACTCCACCTTCTGTAGAGAACATCAATGTCCCACATCAAGAGCTAGTTATGATTACCAACATCCAACATGCATATTCTACAATGGTATTGTTCCTTCTAGATTCAGAGTTGACCCTTTCCCACTATGTGGCTAGATATTCTTATTTGGATCCACATGATAGGTGTTAGTATTGGGAGCATAATTTTCAGTGGGTTATTGGGTGCCGATATCTTCCGTGTGGAGTTCACAAGAGCACTTGGACATGGTACCCTGGTTTACAATGGCGGTTGAACTACTTTAGCATGGTGGCTTCCATTTATCAATGGGACCCTGGTTCTCTAGTCTACTTCGGCACTATGGTCCACACTTATCCATGGGACCTTGGTATATGGTTGTACATCAAGCATTGAGGACAACGCTTTCATAAGGGGGATGGAATGTAAGGTAGCTAGAGAGGNAATAGTGGAGGCCACTCAATGTAAAGTGGACTAGGTCCATTATATTATTAAATAAGGCACACTATGGTAGTTAGATGTAATAAATGGCAATTAGATATAATAAATGTAAGAGGACTTCTTAGAAGGTTCTACTTCTAGAAGATTCCTCCTCTAGAATGTTCTTAGATGATGGTAGCACTATATAAAGGGGTTCAATCAATGTAATGAGATATGAAGAGAATTATTGTATTTGGAGAGGTAGCTCAATAGGAGGAAGCCCCCTCAAAGAGGCAAGTGAATAGGAGAGGTTCCATTCCATAATAGGATCCATTGTATGGTGTTGCCCTACCTCAAGGGTTTGATAGTAATAAAATAGATTTTGCATATTGTTATTGTATATCTGTTGTGGTGATTTTGTATTCAGTCCTTGGTTCTTAGCATTTTAGGATGATTCCAGAACCCTATCTTAGAAAGGTTTTATCTATGAAAGTATATCGCCTCAGGAGATGAAATTTTAACCCAATGTACCTTGATCCGTCTACTAAATATCCTCCAAGCCATTCCTTTTGGATCGTTGTATTCAAAAGGTTATAGAGAAAATTCCAAGGTGTCTCAGATGCCATATGTTAGGAACCAAATATCAATATAGCATAGAAACATCTCAAAGTAAGTACTCAACACCTTGAAAAAGAGAAAAATTCATATAATAAGCCTCTTCGAGGGGGAAACCTCCTTATTCCCACATAAATGTTCAATTACAAGATGATTGCAAATGAAAATCTCTCCTTGGTATATATAGGAGACTAGTGTTAGAAAAACAGGACCATGGAGCAATAAAATAAAACAAATGCGGAAACAAAACACAAAAGATACACAATACAATAGAGACACAAATTTACGTGGTTCACCTAGTGTGGGCTATGTCCACTAGAGAAATTTCTATGTCCTTCCTTTATTATTATCCAACATATGGAGGGATACAACCTACAACAAACCCGCTGTAACTTCCTCTTCTTTCTCTCACAGTCTCCTATCTCAGAATACAATATTCTCCATCAACCATAACCGCAATACATTTCCCTCATAAAAGAGGGTTTCCTTCTAGGGAAAAAAACCCTAACATAATCCCTATCGTTAGATTTGCGACCTTATAATGAACGGTCCAGATTTACATGAGGCAGTTACTCACAGAGGGGGTAATACCTCTCTGCACTCCCCCATGTGGAAAGAGTGTACATACTTCTGGGGTGTAAATAATTCATGGGGTATAAACATGGATGAAAGTAAAAGACCTCTGAATCAGGAATATAATCAATATCCACAACCAACAATCTCCCACTTGGAGACTGATCTCAACAACTCCATTGCTGCTGTATATGCTGGACTCTAAACCTTCTTGGACCTGGAAAATTTCTCATCTTCATCTTCATTCTTGAAGACCAATTGAAACTGAGTAGGAACTTAGTTTCTCCCTGGTTAGTCCCTTTGTTAACATGTCTGTAGGATTCTGGCTAGTGTGTATCTTTTCCAACTTCAAATGTCCATCTTCCAAGGTGGATCGTATGAAGTGGTACCTTAACTGTATATTCTTAGTCTTCGAATGGAAGGTTGAGTTCTTTGAAAAATGAATGGCACTCTCACTGTCACAGTACAACCTGTTATTCTCTTGCTTCTTTCCCAATTCCTCGATAAACCTCTATAACCAAATCATTTCTTTACTAGCCTCTATAGAAGCAACATACTCTGCCTCTTTTGTTGAAAGTGCAACAACCTTTTGCAGTTTTGAAATCCAACTTACTACTGTTCCACCTATAGTAAACACATACCCTGTGGTACTCCTCCTGCTATCTTTATCACCTGCCATATCTGAATCAACATATCCTTGTAGAACAATTTTTGAACCTCCAAAAAATAATGCATGATTAGAAGTACCTCTCAAGTATCTGAGAATCCACTTTATTACCTCCCAATGTTATTTACCTAGATTGTTCATATATCTGCTCACAACTCCCACTGCATGTGCAATATCTGGTCTTGTGCAAACCATTGCATACATCAAGTTGCCAACTGCTGATGAATATGGGACCCTGGACATGTATTCTATCTCCTCCTGTGTCTTGGGACACATTTCGTTAATTTGAAATGGATGGCCAAAGGTGTACTAACTGGTTTTTCATTCTGCATTCTAAACCTCTCCAACACCTTCTCTGTGTACTCAACCTGAGACAATGTCAGTTTGCAAATTTTCCCGTCTCTTGTTATTCTCATACCAAGGATTTTCTTTGCAGTATCCAAATCCTTCATCACAAATGAATTGGGTAATTTCTTCTTGAGCACATTTATATCCTACATATTATACCCTGCAACAAACATGTCATCTACATACAATAGCAAGATAATAAAACTTCCATTTTCTAGCTTTTTAAAATAAACGCAGTGATCATAATGACATCTACTATAACCATGTTCTATCATAAACCTGTCAAACTTCAGATGCCACTGCCTTGGAGATTTCTTTAGGCCATATAATCTCTTCTTCAACCTACATACCGAATTCTCCTTCCCTTTGACCTCATAACCCTGTGGCTGTTGCATATAAATCTCTTCCTCCAAATCCCCATAGAGAAAAGTTGTTTTTACATCTAACTGTTTAAGATGCAAATATTCTACTGCCACAAGACTTAAAATAGTTCTAATTGAATTCATTTGTGCAAACCCCTTTACAACAAGTCTAGCCTTGTATCGCTTTTCTCCTCCATCTTCTTCCTTCAATTTGTAAACCCATTTATTCTGCAATGATCTTTTTCCTGCAGGAAACTGAATCAAGTCCCAAGTATGGTTATTTACCAAGGAATCCATTTCCTCTTTCATGCCTTGCTCCCACTTCCTTTTGCTGTCTAACTGCATTGCCTCTTCATAACATTCTGGTTCACCAGAATTAGTCAACAATAAATAAGACAATGAAGGAGAGTATTATTCAAGGGGTATACTTAACCTGGTAGATTTTCTAACAACACTTGCAAGTGTTTGAGGTACCTGCTGCTCCTATTGTTGTACATTTTGATTTTCTGGTTCCTTTGGAATTTCTTTTTCAGTGATCTCATCAAGCACTGTGTATTCTTGTTTTTCTTTTCCCTGTTTCTTTCCCTGCAACCGATCTTTGTACATGACCTTCTCATTGAATATGAAATCTCTACTCCTAATGATTTTTTTTATTTTCATAATCCCATAAATGATAACCAAAATCATTAACACCATATCCAATAAAGGTACACTCCTTGGGTTTTGCCTCAAGCTTTGTTCTATTTTCTTTATCAATATGGACAAATGCTTCACAACCGAAAGTTTTCAAAAAATAATAGTTTACTTTTTTTCCTGTCCATTCCTCCTTTGGAATTATACCATCCAAAGAGCTTGAAGGTCCTCTATTTATTAATTAAACAACAATGTCTACAACATCTACCCAAAACTGTAAGGGAAAACTAGGATGCAATCTCATACTCCTTGCACGCTCCATGATTGTCATGTTCATCCTTTCTGACACACCATTTTCTTGTGGTGTTCTTGGAACTGTCTTCTCTCTACAAATCCCATGGTATGAACAATAATCATTAAACTCTTTGCTGCAATATTCACCTCCATTATCTGATTTGAGACACTTCAACTTTTTTTTTGCCTCATTCTCAACCAAAGCTTTCCATTTCTTAAAAGTATCAAAAACATCAGATTTTTGTCGAATGTAATAAACCCAAGTTTTTCTAGTTGCATCATCAATAAAAGTAATATAATAATGAGAGCCACCAAGAGATGATAGATAAGCTGGTCCCCATACATCTGTATGCACAAGCTCTAACCTTTCACTCTTCTTTTCTTTTCTGACTCTGAGAAATCTGACTCTCTTCTGTTTTCCATAAACACAATGCTCACAGAAGTCCAAATCAATTTGTTTAAGATCTGGCAACAAATTTCTTTTGTGAAGTATCTGCATCCCCTTCTCACTCATGTGTCCAAGCCTATGATTCCATAGTGATATATCCACTCCTGTAGAAGCTAAAGAGATAGAAGAGTCAGTATTACCAATACATAAATACAATGTACCTACCTTCTCTCCATTCGCTATCACCAATGATCCTTTGATGACCTTCCACGTCTTATCTGTAAATATGGATATACAAACTTCACTTGCCAAATACCCTATTGAAATTATATTTTTCCTTAAATTTGGAACATGTGTTACCTCTTTCAACAACCATTGGTTTCCATTGCATTACTTTATTTTTACCTTTCCCATTCCAACAATTTTGCATGGTGCATCGTCACCCAAATGAACTTGTCCAAAATCACCTTGAACATAATCTAGAAAATGTTTCCTATGGGGTGTGGCATGAAATGAAGCCCCTGAATCTACTACCTAAGACTCATAAATATTATCTACAGAAAGAATCAAAGCATCTTATAACACATCATCTGTTACATTTGCTTCCTGATTTCTCTCCAGTTGTCCATCTCTTTGTTTCTTTGGAGCTCTGCAGTCTTTCTTCATATGTCCTTTCTTCCCACAATTCCAGCACTCTATCTTTCCAAGTCTGGATTTGGATCTGCCCTTCCTAGAATTCCAATGGTTCCCGAAACCCTTTCCTTTATCCTTTTGTCTTCCCCTGTTCTCCATGTTCAACACATTTCCTGATGTCTCACCTATTCTTTTCCATTGTATTTCCTCACTAAGGATAACACCAACAATATCATCAAATTCTAAAGTATTTGAACCAGAGACAGAGTTACTTACAACCATGACCAAGTCATTCCAGCTTTCTGGCAATGAAAGAAAGATTAGAAGAGCTCTGACCTCATCATCAAAGTCCACTTTTACAAAACTTAGTTGATTAGTAATCGTATTAAAATCATTTAAATGATCTGCAACAGACCCACCTTCCGACATCTTCATATTAAATAATCTCTTCATTAGAAATACCTTATTGGACGCTGAGGGTTTTTCATACAATTTGGCCAGTGCGTCCATCAAACCCTTCATTGTCTTTTCTTTGGAAATATTGAAAGCCATTGATACTTCCAGGCTCAGCCGTATCATTCCTAGATCCTTTCCGTCAAGAATCTCCCATTCTTCGTCCTTCATAGTCATAAGCTTCTTTCCTATTCCACCCAATGGTAGGAATAGATCCTTCTGATATAAATAGTCTTCCATCTACATATTCCATAACTGGTAGTTTTGGCTGTTAACTTTCTTGACCCTAAACTTTCCATCTTCTGACATTGCTCCCACTCGAACTAGGAACCCTCTTTTCTTGCGAGTTATATTTCACTCTGATACTAGTTGTTAGAAAAACAGGACCATGGAGCAATAAAATAAAACAAATGTAGAAACAAAACATAGAAGATACACAATACAATAGAGACACAAATTTATGTGGTTCACTCAGTGTGGGCTACATCCACCAGAAAAATTAACAGGTCCTTCCTTTATTATTATCCAGCATATGAAGGGATACAACCTACAACAAACCCGCTATAACTTCCTCTTCTTTCTCTCACAATATTCTATCTCAGAATACAATAGTCTACATCAACCATAGCTGCAATACATTTCCCTCATAAAAGAGGGTTGCCTTCTAGGGAAAAAAACCCTAACATAATCTCTATCGTTAGATCTGCGACCTTATAATGAACTGTCCATATTTACAATGAAATTACAATACACATTTACAAGGCAATTTTTCCTTCGGGGGCTTAGCTCCCAACCCCCATCAAGGGACGCTGCCCCAGAACCCACGCTGGGGGACTACTTGCCCCTAGACCCCCCATCCAGGGGGATAGCCCCCCTAGACCCTGCAGAGGGGGTATCCCCCCTCTGCACTCCCCCGGATGGAAAGAGTGTACATACTTCTTGGGTGTAAATAATTCATGGGATATAAACACGGCTGAAAGTAAAAGACCTCTGAATCAGGAAGATAATCAGGATCCACAACCAACAAATAGGAGGTATAATTACAACTAATGTTCTAAAGAAGACATAAATAAAATAACATTACTAATGTAATATGGCCCAATTAAATGGTAATGAGCCACTATTTAGGGATTAACAAGTGATGACAAAGTAGATGAAGAAGATACCAACGGAAAAGAAGATCAAAAGAAGTAGGGCGAAGTAACAATGCTTAGGGATCCTATTGATAAAGTTGATCCCTTAAAGAAAAGGAAGGTTTCCCCCGTGAAACCCACTTCCCGAAAGAAATCCAGAGCCATCTTTACTAAGATGCAGATTGTGCTCACTGTAGATGACTTCAAATTCATCATCGCAGCTGTAGAATATGCCTCGCAGAACATCTTACAGAAAAATGAAGCCAAGCAGGAGGATATGTACGACATAATCAAGGTTGAACTCAGACGGGTACAACGGGCCCTTCAATCCAGCTGTGTAGTATCCATTGTGCCCGCACCATCAGAAGAACCAAAGTTGGGAGATGAGCCTGCCCAACTCTACAGAATAGCTGAAGTGACCGAAGTTCACCTTCGTCGAGCAAAAGATGAGAAAGACTAGGCCACAATGACCCTGAAACAAGCCTAAGAAGAAATGGTAGAGCAATGTCGAGTTGCACAAAAGGAGCAATATGACCTTCAAACCAAGTTTGAAGAAGAGAGGGCGCAGTTCAAGCAAGAAAAAAAGCAGTTGCTCGTAGAGCATCTTGGAGTCAAAGAAGCAGTTGACATAGCACTTCGCTCTGTGATGGGCTTAGAGCTAAAGGCAGAACATCGAGAGGAGAATCAAGTAGCATAGGTCGCAAAATATATCCAAAATCTTCAACAAAGAATAACAAACTTAGAGCTCCGAACAGTGCCCAACAATCCGCAAGATGTGTGAGATCAAAGAGAAGCAACTGCTCAAAGCGCAGTTGAGAGAATCAATGCCCTCACCATGGAATGTAAACAACTAAGTGATCACAATGCCCAGACTTATGAGTGACTCACTGATGATCTTGAATTGAAGGCACTGGAGTCAGAGCTCCACGAGGCAAAGAAACAAATAGAAACAATACAGGCATAGATGAATACCCTGTCAGTCATTGAGAGGATGAAGCAATCCCAAGAACAACACACTTCTCAACTATAGGTCCAAACCATTCAGAGAAAATTCATGGAAGTGACTCAGAGGCTCCAACCAACACAGGATGAGGCTTGCCAACTATTCACAGAGATTGAAGGCCGAGGAGAAAAATTGGAGAAAGATGTCACTGTAGTTGAACAACTGTTAGAGGGACCTTTCAAAGAAGAAATTATCCAAGAGTTCATCAAGCAAGAGGTCGTGGCATAGCAACAGGTTGAAGCAGCTCAAGCCAAGCTCGAGGCTTTTAAAGGAGAGGTACCTAGACCATAGTGACTCAGGACAAGTCACAAGTGAGTGTTGGGGGCATGTTGTCCCTTGACCAAGTTTTGAGGATCCTTGGTAATGTTTGACCTATTTTGGGGACTTTGATAGGCTGTCAAAGATGGAGCGCAAGTCGAAGTGGAGATTGCAGGATCTCAACCATTTTTTAGGGATTTTTGGGTTTTGGACTTATTTAATGGGTATGGGGATGTCGACCCATGGGTTTACCCATGTTTAGGCCCTTTTTGTAATGTATAAATAGAAGTCTAGGAGATGTAAGAAGAATTCAGAGAAGAGGTTTTTGGTGCTATTCTAAGTGCAAGCGATGATTGTAAATGCTTTGTGCATATTGTGTGAGATTGGCAAGGCTAAGTGTAAGTGATTGTAAGAGACTGTGAAGAGGCTTTGTGTTGTAAATAGGGGAAAGAAGATCCAGCAGAGTGCGCGCAAATATCCTATCCTTTGCAGAGTAAGATATTATGGCTTTGTACATGTAGAATATTGACAGAAAGAAATAAAGAAGAAGAGTTGGTGGACGTTGCCCCAGGGTGGGGGTGAACCACGTATATCCCGTGTTGTGGTTGCTTTGTTATTTATGGTTGTTCTCTTGTTTATGTGGTTAAATGCTTAGTGTACTGATATATGCTTAGAATATTCTAATATGATAGCTTAGTGATAAATAATGTGAATAAATACTAGATATAATCTATGTTGATGTGATTAATGCTTTAATATATCAGATCTGTGTGAATACTGTGCTACTCTATGATTAGGGTTTATCTGCGTTGTAACTAAGGATGGATATTAATGAAATATAATTGCTAAGTTCTCTGTAAAGGTGTTGTAATCACAGATCGATGTCCCAGATAAGGTTATAGACAATAGAGTCCTGCAACCACCCCTGCGTCTACCTCAGGTGAGACTTCGTCTTCTTTGAAGGTGTCGCCGAAAGGGCTGGTAGTTAGGGTTTTGTTGGTGCGATCTTGAGCGTTGAACCCTGGGTCTTCCCCTGTGCCAACAACTGACATTGAGAAAGTAGGTTCTCAGGTGCCAATCCACAAGATCACCAACCTATCACTGAAAGTGATAGTTTTACTCATTGGGTAGATCACTGGATCCACGGCCTTACATTAGGCCTCCCGCGTGCACATGTATTGTGCAGTGCAGTTCTTAAATTGAAATTGTTCGATTGGAGAGCGACCATGATTGACTACATGAAGAGACAAATTATAGAGTGTCATGGGAAAAGTAACAAAAACTTTGGGTTTGGTACCATATTATGCTCATTCTTCTTCGAGAGGGTACCCAACATGAGTGAACGAGAGATAGTACGAGGGCATGTGGCCTCCTTCCTAGTAGTGTGTAGGTGGGCGGCATTGCTTCCATGACAGGGGGGAGGAAGTACCATAGAGGCCTTCGATGATACATTCTTTGATTGGTGGGAACGACAGATTCCGGAAATAGAGGACTACCCCTATGCCGGGATCAAATTTTCCAGGGATCCAAACGTTCTAGTACCATCTGGAGAGAAGTGAGGAGAGATAGGTACGTTTTTTTTTTTTAAAGTTATTTTATTTTTAGTTTCTTTTTATATATATCATTTTTATGTGTATCAGAGTATCTTAAAACTATGTATATGTTATGTACATATGTGGGACCAGTGCGTCCAACAGACTTCTCAAGGACCAACCGACATCCTTGAACAGTGGCAGTACCAATGACAATCTCCAGACCAATAGTAGCGGCAGGGGGACCTCCAGCCGGAGAGGCTGAGAGAGTTTTGAGACTAGTGGAGAAGAACCTCACCACACTCACTTGTGTAGTTCCCATGGTCAAGATCGAGGATCTCCTGCTAACGTCGTTGTTCACTATGTCAGGGCCAACATGCCCCTTGCTTAGCTTAGGATGGACCACTTACATGCCGTGGACACTCTTTTTGTATATTTTTGAGGGCATAAGCCTTGTGATATATACTGGATTTATATTTTTGAGGTGTTCGCGCCCACCCATGTACTCCGACACTTATGGATATATATATATATATATATATATATATATATCTTTTTGTCTTATGGATAACATTTTTTACAAATGTTTGTACATGTGTATGTGTGTGGTTCTTTTTATGTGTGTGCAATATGCCAATCTAATACTTGATTAGCTAGAGTATCTATCTTTTTATTTAATCTCCTAGGAACATGGATATATGTAATGTAATCAAAGAAAAGTTATAAGAGGCGTACCCTAAGGAATCGTCGGTGTAAAGTAGGATCATAAGTGCAATAAACCCCATTTAACTAGGACACAACCAGTTGTGTATCTAAGTAAACCCGGAGGTGAGAGATACCATGTGACAAAGCATTACAAAGCAACTCTATCACTGTGTTGTACTTGGTGACATTATTTGTGGTGTCACCTAGGCAGATACCTCCAAAAGATAGCAACTATCCTTGAGGCATGAATATCACCCAAGATGCGGAAGAAAGGCTCCGAGTGTGTCGGCTAGCATCATCCGCGAACCCAATGAAAACCTATGATTCACTTGACATCTGCCACAATGAAAATGAAAACATAAATATTGACACATCGATAAAACAAAAAGACACAAAACTAACTGTATAAAAACTATACATATGTACAAGAAGTCACCCAAGGCGACCCACCTACGAGTAATACTTCTTGAGGTAGAGCCCATTTTTAGGCTCTGCTAAAATATTTCCCTCAAAGTTAACCAGATGATAAGAGCCCTTATTTAGTACCTCCTTCATAAATAAAGTTCCAAACCACATGGGTTTGAACTTGCCTGCCCCGAGGGGATCCTTGTCTTGGTCGTAGACTAGGACAAGGTTGCCTTTGGAGAAAATTCGAGGACGAAAGGACCGATCATACTGACACTTGAATCATTTCTTGTGGGCCTCATTATCCAAGGCTGAATCACGGTATTTCTCATCGAGATTATCGAGATATAATAAGTGTTTCTCAAGCAGTGAAGTGTTTGGAAATAACTGTACTACCAACTTTAGAGATGGGATTTGGCACTCCATTGGCAAGATTGCTTCTAGCTCGTAAACAAGTTGAAAAGATGAAAAACTGGTGGCAGTCTTTACAAATGTTTGGTAGGCCCATAATGTCGAGTACAACATCAAATGCCAATTTGACTTGGTAGAATTGATCGTTCTCTGCAGAATAGTCTTGATGGACTTATTCATAGCCTCCACCTTACCATTCACTTGTGGGTAGTAGGGTGATGAATGCTCTTGCCTCAACCCAATATTTGACGTTAACTCAAATATCATTTTGTTATGAAGGTGACTGCCACGGTCAATGACAATCTCCTTCGGGATGTCGAACCTTGTTATTATCTTATTGAAAATAAAGAGAGTTGTTGTCTCACCATCATTATTGAATTTTGGCATAGCCTCGACCCACTTTGTGAAGTAGTCTAACACTATGATGATATAACGATGCCCCCTAGATAAATTCGGGTGGCATGTAGTAAAATCAATCCCCCACTTGGTGAAAGGACCAATAGTAATGACGAGAAATATGGGAGCAGGGTGTGCCCTCATCTTTCGAGAGAAGATTTGATACGGGTGGCACTTCTTGACCGATTCAACGGAATCTTTGATCAACGTCGACCAAAATTAACCTACTCATAGAATCGTTTGGGTTGTTTATATTAATGTTTATTCCATTATTATAGTTCTTTGCATTTCAATAGATAAGAGAAACATAAGAACAAGATCACTGAGAAATACACATTCACAAGAGACACAACATTTATCCTGGGAAACCCTCTA
>ML779207.1:361421-376043 GCA_009831015.1 Picea engelmannii | reverse complement strand
ATAGATGTATATCAGAATAATCACACCTGGGTTGCATCATTCTTCTGAATGTGTTGGATCTTGAGATCCTTCTGGATCTATGGCAAGAGATCCCTTCTCCTGCAAATACTCTTTAGGGTTTAACCAATAAACATATGTAAGTAGATACCTTGGATAACATTTGCAGGTAGTGGCTCCATCTGGTAGCAGTGATAATCATTACGAAAAACTTCAAGGGTGATTGCAACTGGTTCTACGGCTGCAACTACAACTGGTGTTGCAACTGCAACTATAACTGTAGCTTAGGGTTTTATGAGGAAACCCTAATTTTTTCAAACTTTGAATTTTGAAAATGTGATCCAGGGGATAGATGTGCTGAGCTGAGGCGAGTTAGTTGGTGTAATCGAAATTTTGAAAATCCAACTTTTACCCCGTCAAATCTGATCTGTGGATTTCTGGACTGGTGCTTCTTGCTTTCTGGTACTTCTGGTACTCTGGTACTTCTAGTACTTCTGGTACTCTAGTTTTCTGGTACTTTGTGAAACTAGGGTTTCACTTTCCAGGAGATCCAGCCACTGAAAAGGTGCACTGCCAAATTGATCCTTGGGGCAGGGCATAACTTTCTAGGTGGTTAGGGAGCTGAAAATATTCACTTTTGCAAAACCCTAATTTTTGGGTATGGTAACAATGATGTTTTTCCTCTTGGAAATTGTGCTTCCTTCAGGTTGGCTCTAATACCATGTTAATGTTTATGCCATTATTATAGTTATTTTCATTTCAATAGATAAGAGCAACATAAGAACAAGATCACTGAGAAATACACATTCACAAGAGACACAACATTTATCCTGGGAAACCCTCTAGGGGAAGAAAACCTAGCAAAATCTTCCTTATCATAAATAGCTTATACAATGTTCAAGAGATAACTCAAACCAATACAGATAGTCCTCTCTAAGAGATGCGCCACTCTTCTCCCTCTCTCCAACTGGTAATTGTAGCTTGCCTCATAAGAGAATGAGCAAGTGAGTTGTGTGTTAGAAGTGAGGCGCTAGCCTCTTATTTATACAAGACTAGCACGTGTGAGAGGTTTCACTGGCAGGGCCGACCTCTCACTCTGGGTGGGTAAACCCACCTTTAATTAATTATGGGTCTTCAATAATAACTGTTGGGGTTGACTTCTTATTATGCCCTTTATAATTGTCCGATGACTAATCCGCAAAAGGGGATTTGGCCCTTATACAATTACCGACATGACTAATCCACAATGGGGATTAATCCTAATAATAAAGTAACAATAATAATAAGAATGCTCTTCACAGTTACATTATTTCAACAGTTTCCAACCTAGACAACTGACCACTACATGCTCTAGTGTGGAAGTCATTAAGAATGAGTTCTGCTTCTTCGTGAATGAGGCGCCCACAGAGGATGCAATCTACACCTCGACCATACAGAGTGTCATCGAGTATGAGATAGTTTTTTGCCTGATGGTGTATATGTCTATTCTCATCGCGAGAAGCAAAGGTGGGGCACTTCAAACTTTGGAGATAGACTAGTATATCTCCATACCAGGGGTTATTGGCCCTAACCAAGTTTTGAGGAACACTTGGTCATATTTCACCATTTTTGGGACTTCGACATCTTGTCAAAGATGGAGCGCAATGCAAAGCAGAAATCGTGGAAGCTAGACCCCTTTTTGGGTTTTTGGGGATAATGTAATGGGAAAGGGATGTTGGCCCATGGGTTTATCCACGCTTAGGCCCATTGTTGTATGTATAAATAGATATATAGATGAAGTAATTCAAGAAGTTGGGGGGGGAAGAAGAGTAGTAGAGTGCAATATATGTGATCGAAGAGTTGCGAGTTGTGATAAGTGATGGTAATGATTGTAAATGCTTTATGCACACTGTAAGAGACTAAGTGCAGGATATTGTAGAAGGCTCTGTGCTTTTAGCGCAAGGAAGACAGATCTAGCGAGTTGCGTAGATATTTTGTCCTATGCGAAGAGGGATTTGGATGGCTTTGTGTTGTAACCTGATTAACTGAAGCTAATAAAGAAGAAGACTTTGTGGACGTAGCCCCAGGGTGGGGGTGAACCACGGTAAATCTGTGTGTTGTGCTCTATGCCTCGACCTGATGTGTTTGTCTCTTCCTTTACTAAGTGATTTGATGTGTTTAGAGAGATCTATTTATGCTTTGTTCTTCTGAGAGATGAATGAATGTTAGATATGGTATGTAAGATGCTTAGTGCTTGATTTTCTGAATCTTATCTATCTTGTTGTGGCTAAGTGCCAAATTATCTTAGATCTAAGTACATACTGCGATGCTCTATGCTATCTGTGAAGTATCATAAGGGTTGAATATTGATGAATAATCTATGCTAAGTGATTTCTATGTGTTATAATCACAGATCTGTGTCCCAGCTAAGGTTGCAGACACCTGAGTCTTGCAACCACCCCTACCTCTACTTTGGGTGAGACTTCATTTGCTTCGTAGGTGTTGCCGAAAGGGCCAATAGTTAGGGTTTTTTTGGTGTGTTGTTGCAACATTGAACCCTAGGTATGCCCCTATGCCAACAGGGGTCCGAAGATGAAATCAAAAAAGAAATCACCTTTAATTGGTGATTCTTCGAGTGTAACATCACCTGATTTGACCAGAAGTTCTGAGATAAATTCCACAAAGACCAACGACTTTTTGGATTTCGCAGAAATAAAATAAAAGTCAAATTCCTGGAGGATAACGATCCATATATTGATCTTTCCGCTGATGACGGGTCATGTCAACACGTATTGAAATAGATTCACAATGACAAAGACAGTGGTCTTACAAAGAAAAATATAATGACGAAACCGCTGGACAACATGCACTTCTGCTGACACAAGCTTCTAAACATGGGAGTAGTTGAGTTTTGTTCCATCCAGGCCTCAGCTTAGGTAATAAATCACATTCTCTTCAAGAAGATCATCCTCTTGAACCAAGACCATACAAATGGTCGACTCTATGGAGACTAAGTACAATAACAAATATTTATTATAATTGGGAGGCTGAAGTAGAGGGGTAGACGTAAGGGCATGTTTCAACGCTTTGAAAGAGTGCTAAGAGGCTTCGTCAAAATATAGAGGGACTCCCTTCTTCAGTAAACGCATGAACCCTTTAGTGATTTTGGCATAGTTTGCGATAAAACACCAAATTTTTTTTTCTTTAACCTGTAAGATTTGAAGCTGAGGGAATGTGCACGGGGGAGGAAACTGAACTATCACCTCAACCTTTAGAGGATCAACCATGATCCCTTTTGTTGAAACTATGAAACCTAGCAGAGGGCCCAATGTCATGCAAAAACTGCACTTGTTTGGATTCAAGCGAATCTGATAGTAGAGACATCACTCAAAGATTAGTCAGAGGTGTGTGGGATGATCAACTCTCTTACAATATCGTGATGCTAAATCATCGAGATAAGCCTTGACTATGTTTCTTAGGTCGTGGAAATAAAAATACATGGCCCACTGAAAAGTGGCTCCAACATTCTTTAGGCCAAACGACATCTTTCGATAAGCGAATGTACCCCAAGGATAGATAAAAGTTGTTTTATGTTGGTCTTCAGGCTTAATCTATATCTAATTGTATCCCAAAAAACCATCCATGAAAGAAAAGACCTCACAACTTGCACACTCATCGACAATATGGTCAATGAATGGGGTGGGGAAATTATCCTTTGGACAGTCCTTGTTCAAATCACATAAGTCCATACATACATGAATCGTTCCATGCTTTTTGTTGACCAGAACAGGATTTGACACCCATTGTGTCAACTGAACAAAGTAGATGAAACCGAATTTGAGCATTTTCTCTACTTTATCCTTAATAGTTGCTGCTTTCCGAGGATTCACCGAACGAAGATTTTTCCAGACCGACTTGGCATCAGGATAAGTTGTTATTTCATGTTCTACAATTCTTGGCTCAATTCATGGAATTTACTCGTAATACCAGGCAAATAAGTCACACAATTCCTTAAATAAATATGTATAGGTTTGAATCTCCTCAGGGGAGAAGTCCTCTCTGACGAAGACATTCTCCACGATGCGAGGGGTTCTGGAGATGTCAATAGGTATCATTTCAGCGATGGTTTCCATATTACCCTCGACATAAACTACGTGCGTAGACAAAGGATTAATAGGACAAGACCTATCTCCAATCATAGTCAACACGAATTCACCTACTTCTATTCTTCTTAAATTTGGGAGGAAATAAGATCTGTGATGGAGATCATCCCAGGGTTTGTCCGAATCGGTAAATGCCTCTAAAATTGCCTCATTAGAGGGCAAGACCAAGTCTAAAGAATAGGTAGCGACAAGGAAAACTTGAGCCCAGATAGGCTCAAGAAATGGATCTAACTCCTATGCAAGATTCATATCCAGGTCGACCAAATCTTCATGGACAATAGAGTATGCAACTTCTTCAATGGAAAAGGGCATGGCCATGCCAGGATTCCCTGTCCCTCCCATCAAAGTGGATGGGGAAGGAAGACTCCACGGATCACTAAAGTAATTCGTACAGAACGATGAGACTTGAAAGATTTCATCCCTAGGTTGGTCGTGGACAATCAATATCATCTTAACATCACCAGAAGGAGGTGGGTAATCAAAAGTACCCATCAAATGTGGGCACAAACCAACCCCCACATTGACGACATTGGGATGAGGGTTATAAATCATTGGGACCGTGGATTCCCTCGATGAAGGGTCAATATGGGAGAAGGAAAATTGATCAATGGTTACGATTCGACCCTCTTGTTGAAACAACAAGACATGAAAAACTGTGGAAACCACTGCATGCATAGAATAGGTAAAAATCCTTCCTAACAATAGGTTGTAGTCGAGAGGTGCATCGACCACTTCAACTTCGATGCACATGATCTTCCCTCCTAACTGCACGGGGAAATAAGGGATGATTCCATGTGGTTTGAAAGAATAATCGTCAAAATAAGTAAGGATATTAGGTGACGGAGACACAACGGGTTGTTCAATGGCCTTCCAACACACCAATGACATCACCCATGTCGAGGTGCCTTCATCAACCACCGTGCGGAAAATATTTTGAGTAAAAGATTTCGTGGGGTGAGCCACTACTATCTGAAATGCAACGTGATATGGGGGACGAGGTTTCAAGTCAGTCGTATCAAGCATGATTGTTCCCAAATTACAGGTCTCAGCAGATCCTAAGGCAGCTAATAGAGATGTTCTTTGTGAAGGGAAGCTCTAGAGCATCTCCAAACTGGACATCGCCCAAGGAGTTTGTGAGAAATCCTCCACCATAAACTAGTTCTGGGCAGCCCTTGCATTTGGATTATGTGAAGCTTTATTGAATGCCCATTTCAAGATGTGTGTCATTGTTTCTCCCATAATCCTCTCGATATGGAGAGGAACATATGGGTTTATGTCTTCCTTACCCTTTTCAACAGTTTCTGGCATTACGTAATTGTGTGCCCTAGTTTCTATGTGAGCGCCACCTTTCAACATATAAACGTTCACGGTCGAGGGGTTACTAGAAGGCAGAGGGTGTCCTTGAAATCCCCCATCTGTGCTCGAAAAGGCTTGAGTCAAATGTTTCCCATGTGGAAATGGGTTTTTTAACACAACAGGCTACTGCTGCGGCAATAACTTCTGGCCCTCTGCAAGCCAAGGGCACATGTCAGTCAGATGGTCTTCCATACAAAGGTTAAACAGACACTTCAAATTTTGTTTTCTTTGTGTTTCCCCTGCCAACATTGTTGGTGGGTTTTGTTATCCACCTTACCCTTCTTGTTTCACTATTTTTTCTTTCCGTGAGGCTACTGGTCGGCCTTCAGGTTTGTCGACTGCACATTGTGTACATTCGATGTTTGGGTAGGGGGAGTAGATGAACTAGAGGTTTGGCTTGCCACTGTCTGATGTATCAAAAATTGTTGCGAATGATTCAATAGCTAATCAATGGGATTTTCTTGTGATGAACCAACTATACCATCGACACGTGGTCCAAACTTGTGTTTGGCCTTGTCAAGGATAGACCGTGGCGAGTCTGGAAAAACCTCATAGAGTAAACTAGACTGAGAGTATATTAGTTCAATATGTTGAGCTCTCATTATCGTCTCTTCCTTGAAAAACACTCCTGACATTGCGACGTCCTTGGATAACTGAGGTACCAAAGACTTAAGGAATCACTCCCGTAGAAAAGTGAGGGGGGGGGGGGGAGTACTTTTATCAAACTCTTCCAACGCCGCCATTCTTGGATATGATTCAAGATATGATCGACCTTTGTTTTCTCAAAGTTGGCCAACAATTTAGTGCCAACATCGTATCCCATAGGTAGTTGGGAATGGTTCAAGAAAACCATTACAAAATTGCTAAAGCAAGAGTATCTTGATTGCTCGAGCTCAATGTACCATTTCACAACACTCCCAATGAGGGTGTGTTGAAACAGATGCAACTGTACAGAGTCATTTCGCAGAGAGATCGATGAGAATCATAGGTTAAAGGTGGTCACATGATCCCCTGGATCTTCGTTAGGCTTACCTTCGAACTTCAAAATGCTCGAGGTAAACTTCGTTGACATGGGAGGTGTTATAATGTGCTCATTTTACCATAGACAATATCACTATTGTCACCCAACCATAGGCTGAATCCACCCTCCGAGCACCTTAACCTTGATAGAGAATCATTTCAGAATCAAACCCTAGGCTAGATAGCCAAAAAAAGGTGGTGCACCTTTCTCCAAGGATAGTGCACCAAGAAAGAGTTGATCAGAGAGTCCAAACCATAACCAAGAGATAGTCCAAGCCAAAACCAAAATATTCTAGATGCAACAACTGCAACAATAACTTTCCTCCAAAATTGCCCACAACTGGCCAATTGTAGTGCACACAAGTGTTGCTTCTACACTTGTGAGAATTCCTGACAGAATGAAGACTAGAAAATTGTCTGGGCCGAGTTCTCATTCTAGGTGCTTATTTAATCAGTATATAATATTTCTTCTGGATGAATTCTTCTCTTGAAGGCTAATAACCTAATACAAATTATCCTCTTGAGTTGACTTGTCTTCTAGGGTTATTAGCCAACTCATTAGGGTTTCTTCTTGCTTCCCGAAATATTCTTTTCTTGTCAGTTTTACATGTGGAGGTAAATACCTCCTACAGCTACCATAATATCAATAGGAGGCCAACACATATTTTGACGGATTGAGTCATTTAATAGCCTTGACAAGTCTAGTAAATATAACATCACCATAAATGGTAGTTTGGGTTGTTAACATCCCCATTATGGTCGCCACTTCTGCTATAGCGGGAAAAATCCCCTATGGAATACACTAGGGTTCAACATGTAGGCATATCTAATCGTCTAAAAGTCTCCTACCTTTCTAAATACCCCACACATACCCCACATTGATATATGAAAGACAAAGTGAAAATATCAGGTAACTTTACCTTTTACTCCACGTTTGGTGTCGATCCTCTCGTGTTCGATAGCTCCGCTGACTGCAAGCCTCCTCCCAAGGCTGACCTGCATTCACAAACAGATAAATAGGAAACTAAAAACATGCATCTCATATATAAATCATGGGTTGTATGTTAGAATAAAGCATAAATCAAACACAAATATTTGACACATCATATTTCGGAATAGGAAAAGTATTTATTTTATTGATATCACAATGTTTACTTACAAGAAAGGTTGATGACTGCTCCTTGAACCTGGTCCAAGCTCCTCTTCACCAAGATCCAACTGCGCTTCCACATATCTTTCTCCTCTCACACTTCTCTCTAGGGAAATGTAATAATCTTATGATGGAGGAAAAATGCAGGAATGGGAAATTCTGATGCAAATCTCAAAAGGTGGCTGTAATTATTTGGGGCAAGGAGGGGATGTGAAACGGGCAAAGTTTCACTGTTCTTATGCTTATGTTAGAAATGAGACCCCAACAACTTCTTTTATATGAAAAAAGGATGGTTATTCGGTTGGGTGACGGGCTATAGGTGATGGATCAATTGGGAAACTACCCAATATCCCGTAATATCAACGAATTCCTTGAACCTTTTTAATTTTTGCAACTTTTGTGAGTATACGTGGGCTATAATGGAGAAAATAGCATATGTATGCAAGCTATAGTGGTGAAACAAGCGTGTGTATGTAGGCAGTAGTGGTGAAGGGAGGGTACATATTCAAAAATAATGTTTTTAATAAGAGTTTCTTAGTAATGGCTTAGCAAAATTTGCATGTAAGAGGGCCAAAGTCCAAGTATGCATGTATGGAGCAATTTAGGGTTATAACAGATATTCACATGTTCAACTAAAAATAGAAAATCAACACAGATTTCTACCAATTCAAAGGTGAAAGGGGATGATAGTAGATATGGATGGAGTGCACACTAAAGCCGAGTTCGAAGTGATAGAGATAGTGGATGGAACAACACGTTATTCGACATTGCTTGGCTTGGATTGGGCATTTGAAAATTAGAACATAATCAAATTAAAGATGAGGAAGATGGAATTTGATTCAGGAGAATAGAGAGTCATTGCGCCATTGGATCCATCACAAGGAGAAAGGTTTATAGAACCCACTTGTTTAGACCTGGAGGAAATTAACCAGTTGTACAAAACAACCGTGAAATATGATGATTACATAAATCCAACTGCAGATCAAGTACTCACTTGGAGAAGTATCACGTCATGCACGTCAGACTCAGATACAAGGTTAGAGAATTGGCACTAGAGGTTACACGAAGTTCCCACAAGAATATGCACAAGAATAGACCACACAGTAAGATGGGTAGGTACGGAGATAAGGGAACCTCCCAGCTTCTATGGGGTGAATGCATTAGAAGAATTCTTAAAAATATATGAAGGTGAAGTGTTATAAAATCAGAGGCTCTTAGCCCTAGATATATCACTCAAGGAAACACCTGCAAGATAGTGGGGTGCACATAAATAAACAGTCAAGGATTGGTACCAATGTAAGCGGTTACTGTGCATCATATTTGGCACATAACGGGAAGCAACCAATTACATAAATACGACGGACAAGGGGTACCAGCAGAACACTTGGAGAAGTGCATAACACTATGGAGTATGACACCACCATAGGAAATGCCTCATCATTTTATTCACACATAAGAAGGGATTCCAACAAACTGGTATACATACCAAGAATTGTGCAGAGGAACTACAAATTGGAAAGCATTACAACAAACTTTTACAGTCACTTTCTCATTTGAACATGAGAAACCCAACATAGACTCAACACTCAAAAAAATCAGAGGGGTGATATTCATTAAAGAACCAAAAGTTGAACTTATGACTGAAGATCAACAACAGAACAAACAATCAGTAAAAGAACTATTGTCATCCTACCATGTGCAGGACGAAGCACCTGCACAACCTTTAGATAATGAAAGTTGAAGGTGAAAGAGAGGTGGAAGGACCACCTTTGGAATAATAAGTATTTTTTGTGCCGATCAAGGTATACCGTATCTATATAATCATGCAATATCAGGGCATCACCAACTTCAAAGCGACCAGGTATATTCTATGGATCGAAGAATGAAAGGATCCTGAAAAAGAATGGCTACAACTGTGCTACTGCGTCAAGGAAGAAGACGTAGAGATGACCATCAAGGATTGGCAAGATGACTGGAGAGTTCCAATTCTGACTCAATATATTCCTACCGATAAGGAGGCATATGCAGGGAAAGAACAGACACCTGTTGGAGATAAAGTTGCGCCCAAGAAACCAAAGCCAAGTCAAAAGCCAACAAAACAAAAGAAAAAGGGTGCACCAAAGAAAGGTACCCTGACAGGGAAAAATGACACCACCCAGGCACCGAAAGAACATGAGGAAGGGGATGAGACAACATAAGGAACCACATTAAGTTCTACCCAACAAGAATAATGCCAGACCAAGAGGCCGATTGTTGGCGCAGGGGTAGATCTAGGTTTCAGCTCCAAGAGCGCACCAACAAGCCCTAGCTATTGGCCCTTTCGACAACACCTATGAGGTAGATGCAGTCTCACCCGAAGCATCTATGAGGGGGTTGTAGGAAAGAGATGTCTACAACCAAGGGGAATATCAGGTGGATCGACTACCAGAACAACACAACATTTATATATCACTTACCAACTTAGATCTACTTCGCGCAACTATCTATCAGATCTAACCCAGTAATGCAATAACAATATATTAAAGGAAAAAGAACATAACATCACACACAACACAAGGTATACCTGGTTCACCCTCTCTCTAGGGATACGTCCACATAACTGTGTTTTATAATATATTAAGATGAAGCATACAATTATTGTTTGCACTCTTAGCTAGCAGATCTTCTTTCTTCTCCTCTCCGTCTCTCCCCTTCGTGCATACCCAGCTGCAGGACTTGATCTCCGCACCCAACTGAAGATCTTATAATACCATAAGCCTCTTACACTTAGTACTTCTCTCTCACACACAATAATCGCTCATGCCAATAATAAAAATAGAATGAACCCTCTTCCCTCATCTAGGTTCTTATTTATACATTACAATCACTCACCGACAACCTTAGGCTGAAACTTGGTGTCTAAACCCTAGATACCAGAACCCTAGGTATCCAAAACCCTAGGTCAAATTGACCCGCATTTTCAGGGCTTCACCAGTCTATCTTTCCTTACTTCTCACGCGGTGCTCCAAAGCATCCAATAGTGGCTTTTCCTCTTGTTGAGTTGTCCATGATCCATCTTCCTTGTTGATCTGTCATCCTTGATCTCCTTGTCCAACAAATTGCTTCCTTCTACTTCGCTCTGTCTTTTCTTCTCTTTTGATCACTTCGACCCAATAACAGTCATTGTGTCTTCTGCACAGTTCACATTTCGTATTTTCTTCCTTAATCTTCGCTTGCCTCCATAACCAAGGGCCAACAGGCCCCCAACACTCACCTTTGACTCGTCCTGAGGCACTTCAGATCTGATCCTTCTGTTTTACTTCGACTTTAGACTGTGCAGTGCAGCCTTTTCTTTCTGCTCTATGCCTCCTCTCCTTCCTTGTGCAGACTGTATTTTCTGTGTCAGGTACCTAGTTTCAACTGCACTTGGTACCTAGAACCTTTTCCTTATGCTTTAACTTAGAGCTGCGAGGCAGCTGGTTGTCACAGTACAATTTCAACCAGCTCCCGTTCACTAATCCTTCCTTCCATTCTCCATTCAAAGTCGTCAACTGTGCAACTCCTCCTTTTGTAACATAGGTGACCTCATATGGCCCGAGCCAATGCGTTCTGAACTTCCCAGGATGTTTTATGAACTTACTATCATATACCAGTACTAGATCGCCTTGTTTAAATGCCTTCTTCTTGATGTGTCTGTCATGGTAGGCCTTCTCTCTTTCCTTCTGTACTTGCTGATGGAATCCTGCAATAAATCTGTCTTCCTCTAGGTCGACCAACTGTGTAATCCTTTCTCGAACAATGCTAGTGTCATCCATATCTGTAAAGGTAACAATTCGTAAGATTGGTACCAAATATTCCATTGGGACAATGGCTTCGAGACCATACACAACCTTAAAAGGATTATGCATTGTTATCTTCTTACAAGTGGTTCTATAGGCCCAAACTACCATTGGTATTCTTAAATCCTAGTCATCTCTATTAACACCACAAATCTTCATTAGCGTTGTCTCCAAGATTTTGTTGAATGCTTCAACTGTCCCATTTTCTTGTGGGTGGTAAGGCATGCTCTTCTGATTATGGACTGCAAATTCCTCAGTTAAGGATTCAACTCTTTTATTTATGAAATGTGTGCCTTGATCACTCATAAGGATCTTTGGGCATCCAAACCTGTTTATGATGTCATCAAATATGAATCACGCATCTTAGTTGCACTACAATCCTTAACTTCTCTTTCTTTATCCCATCTGGTCAAATATTATGTCACAGTAATTATGTACCTTGCTCCTGTGTGCTTTCTTGGTGGGTTTATAGGTCCTACAAAGTAAATGGACCATTTATAAAATGCCTATAAGGTCAAATGTGGTGCTAATGGTATTTCATCTCTTATGGATGGTTTCCCAACTCTTTGGCATACATTGAAGGCTCTGTAATAGTCCTTGGCATCTTTGTGTAAGGTAGGCCACCAAAGGCCCGCTCTAAGAAACTTCTGCGTAGTTGCTTTCCTTGTGTAGTGTCCTCCTGCGATGCCTTCATGAGATTCTGCAAGGATCAATGGTTTCTCTGCCTCTATAACACACCTCCTCAATATCTCATCAGGTCCCATTTTGTATAGCTGCCCAACTATAAGTGAAAAGCCTGAAGCGTGCACTACTAGTTGTTTCTTCTGGGGAATTATATACTCACTCGATGTCATTCCTGTTGACAAGAACTAAACTATCTCTGCGAAGTGGCCATCAATATTTCTAATGGCTAGCAGTTGTGCATTCGATAGTGTATCCTCCAAACTGGTCAGCTCTTCTCCGTGTTCCAACCTCAACAAGTGTTCAAGACCTTTGTTCATTCTTCCTGGATTAACAACAATTTCAAAATCATATTCCTGAAATAGAAGAAGCCATCTTCATATTCTCCCGCCCAACACTGGCTTGTTGACTAGGTATTTCAGCACAGAGTGATCAGTAAACATTTTAAAGTGTCCTCCCAACAAGTAGTGGTGAAATTTCTGCAGTGCATACATCATGTCTAACCCTTCTCTCTCAGTAGTGGTGTAATTAATATCAACGGTTGATAGCTTCCTGCTGGAAAAGGCTAACGGGTGGTCGATGTCTCCTATTCTCGGTTGTGATAACACAACTCCCAATGCAATGGAAGATGCATCGACATGCACATGAAATTCCTTGCTCCAATCTGGAAAAACCAGGACAGGCACAGTAATGATCTTTTGTTTCAGCGTGTCGAAGCTCTGTTGGCATTCTTATGTCCAGTAAAATTGACAGTATTTCTTCAAAAGATTCTCCATAGGAGCTTTAATCTAGGCATATCCTTTAATGAACTTCCTGTAATATCCAGTATGTCCCAATGCAGTGCGCAAGTGTTTGACTGAAGTAGGAGGTGGCAGGTCAACTATAATGGAAATTTTAGATGGGTCTACCAATGTTAAGGTCCTAACCCGCACCTTATTCAGATGTAATAAAGGTCAATATTAATAAGACCTTTCAATAAAATAGAATAAGGCAGATGTAAGAAGACCTAATAGAAGCTTCCGCTTCTAGAAGGATCTTCCTCTAGATGCTTCTCTTAATAGTCACATTTAGTATAAATAAGGGTCGAGGGTATGAAAACCCTAGCTTGGAGATTATTGTAACAGAGCGCTGCTCGACTGGAGGTTGCCCCCTCGAAGAGGCCTATGAACATTGCTTTCTAAATCAAAGTGATTTTCTATTGCTATTTCATATATCATTTCTGTGTATTGTGAAGATTATGATGGATATTTTACTGTTATTTTGCCATTTCTAGCATTTTATTTCTGTTCTTCATATTTTATATATCTGGTATCTTGCAAGTGGTATCATAGCACTTTCCTTGGCAGAAATTGTGGGTATTTTTTTTCAGGGTAGAGACGAATTCCGACGTCTTTAAGCCACAAAGATCTATCGTTATGCGCATAAACCCACGGTTGAGGGATTCATACACGCAGGAAATACAAGTGGTTCTTAAGAGCACATCTGTTGGCCACCCTTGTAACCCTTGTTGGTACCCCTTCGAGTGGTAGCGCATCAGACAACACCTGCGTACGGATCAGCCTAGATTTCCTGAAACCCTCTTTAGATAAACCTATCGGCTGCCGGACTGCTATAGTGTCACCGAGAACAACACTTGGGAAGATACTCTCTAGTACCTGGGTAGTCAGGTAGTACGACTAAGGGTACAGTCTATCCTCCTTAGTTAGTGCCCTGATATATTTGGTTGAGTACTACTGTTGGACCCCGCACATATATCAGAGAGCTATAGCACAGGGAAAACCCTTATCTATAGAACCCTTGAATACCTAACCCTTGGGGAACATAAACAACAACATAAACAAATTAAACCGGTGAGATCTATTGACACACATCTGTGTTTGGGTTGCTAAGTAAATACTCTCTGGTTCAGAATTTGGGGATTTCAACACTGCATCATTCTTCAGACCAAAGCNCACCATTATTTGAGACCTATTCCATTAGATTCATCTCTTCTCCCTTATCACTTTCATCCATATCATTTTTCTGCAAAAATTTCTGACCCCACCTGCTCCCTTTTCAGTTCACCTATCATCATGGCCCATACCCATAACCAAGAACTAGAGTCTCGCTTCAACACCCTGCAATCTGGTTTACTTGAGACCCAACAAGAAGTGCAACAACTCACTGCTACTATTGCCTCCCGTGATGCCTCCATGAATGCATCCATAAATGTAGTCGTGCAGTCCGCAATGGCGGAAGTCAAACCTGAACTGACCACCCAACTAGAATCTGTCTTTTCATCACTCTGCACCAAACTCAATCTCTCTACCGATGAATCTTTTCCTGAGGCACATAAAAAAACTGAAGGTGAAACTTCTTCCCATTCCTTTCAACCCCATCACTTTCAAAGGGACATACGCCTTCCGCGGGTGGATGTAACCAAATTTGATGGCTCGGACCCCACTAGTTGGGTCACACA
>ML779207.1:305773-360413 GCA_009831015.1 Picea engelmannii | reverse complement strand
ACTACCACCTCAAATCCCATATGTTTTCTATTGACATGGGCGGTTGCGACATTGTGTTGGGTGCCGAATGGCTAAGAACCTTGGGTCCCATTCTCATGGATTTTCAGAACTTAACCATGCAATTTGACCAAGGAGGCCACAAACATGAATTTCAAGGCATCACTGCGGGTTCTCCTGAAATCATCAGTTCTCATCGCATGGAAACATTGCTCAAAAAAGGTCATTCGGGTGTCATAGCCCAACTCCACGCCATACAAGCCACAGAGATCCCACCCATGCCCCAAGACCTCCAAGCCCTCCTTTCTAAACATCAAACAGTCTTTTCCACTCCCCAAGGAATCCCTCCTTCCTGTGGTGTCCATGATCATTCCATTCCCCTTGTCCCAGGAAGCCTTCCCCCCAATATACGTCCATATCGCCACCCCTTTGCACAAAAGAATGAAATTGAAAAAATGGTCCAGGAACTCCTTACTGCCGGAGTCATCCGTCCTAGTACGAGCCCTTACTCCTCTCCGGTCATCATGTTACTGAAGAAATAAGGTTCTTGGAGAATGTGTCCTGACTTCCGTGCCCTCAAAAAATTAACCATCAAAGACAAATTTCCCATTCCTGTCATTGATGACCTCCTGGATGAATTGAGTGGCACCCAATTCTTCACCAAACTTGATCTTCACTCGGGCTATCACCAGATACGTATGAAAGAGTCCGACATTCCCAAGATGACCTTTTGCACTCATGAGGGCCACTACGAGTTTTTGGTCATGACCTTTGGTTTGTGTAACGTCCCCTCCACCTTTCAGAGCCTCATGAACCATGTCTTCAGCCCTTTTCTCCGTCATTTTTTCTTAGTTTTCTTTGATGATATCCTCATATATAGCAAGACATGGACATACCATCTTACTCATGTTGATCAAGTTCTCAGCCTACTCTCTCAGCACCATCTTTTCCTGAAACAATCCAAATGTGCTTTTGGTGCATCCGAAGTAGAATACTTGGGTCATCTGGTGGGCAAGGATGGCGTCAGGGTGGACCCAAAAAAGATTGAAGCTATGCAAGACTGGTCGCACCCAAAGACTCTCAAAAGATTGTGTGGATTTTTGGGCCTCACAGGGTATTATCACAAGTTCGTTAAGAACTATGGAAAGATTGCAGCACCTCTCACGGCTCTCCTCAAAAAGAACTCTTTCACTTGGACCCCAGCAGCTGCTCAAGCTTTTCAAACCTTGAAGACAACCATGTGCACCACTCTGATTCTGGCCCTTCCCGACTTCACAAATACATTTGTGTTGGAATGCGACGCCTCAGGGAAAGGAATTGGCGCTGTCCTTATGCAAGAGGGTCGACCTTTGGCCTTCACTATCAAACAACTGTCTGAAAAGAATCTGGGCAAACCCATTTATGAAAAAGAAATGTTGGTGATTCTCCATGCTGTTGAATTATGGCGTCCTTATCTCTTGGGGCAACGATTCCAAATTAAGACCGACCATCAAAGCCTCAAGTACTTTCTGGAACAACGCATTTTCTCCCAGGAGCAACAAAAATGGGTCACTAAGCTCTTTGGATATGATTATGAGATCATTTACAAGAAGTAAAAAGACAAGGTCATGGCGAATGCACTGTCTCGAAAATATGAAGACGAAGGATCCCTTTTTTCTCTTTCCTTCATTGTACCTGATTGGCTGCAAGCTGTGCACCAGAAATGGCTTCAAGACCCCAAAAGTTTGCATCTGATCTAGCAACTGCAGAACAAGGCTCAGGCTCCCCCAGGGTACTCCGGGCTCCAGGATGAGCTTCGATACAAAGGCCGCTTGTATTTAAGTAAACAATCCAAGCTCAAATCCACGGTACTTTCTGAGCTTCATGCTACACCCACAGCGGGGCACTCAGGGTTCACCAAAACATATGACCGAGTCAAACGTTCTTTTTTCTGGGATGGTATGAAACAGGACATCCGTAAGTTTGTGGATGAATGTGAGGTATGTCAACGCAACAAGGGAGAAATAGTCAAATCTCCAGGCACCCTCCAACCACTTTCGATTCCTCCTGCTATTTCGAAGGATATCTCTATGGACTTTATTACAGGCTTACCCAAATTGGGGAATAAATCAGTCATAATGGTGGTGGTGGATCGCCTTTCCAAGTATGCTCATTTTTGTTCTCTTCACCACCCATTTACTACATCCACAGTGGCTCAAATTTTCATGGATCAGGTCTTCAAGCTTCATGGCATGCCAAACTCTATTATTTCTGATCGAGACCCAACTTTCACAAGCAATTTTTGGCAAGAACTGTTTAAGCTACAAGGCACACAATTGCATCTCATCTCATCTTATCATCCCCAGACGGATGGTCAAACAAAAGTCGTCAACAAGTGTTTGGAAACATATCTGAGGTGCTTTGCCTCTGAAAAACAACACCAGTGGGCTCAATGGTTACCCCTCGCCGAATGGTGGTACAACACTTCATACCACACAACCACTCGCATGACTCCTTTTGAAGCAGTGTATGGACAGAAGCCACCGTCAGTTCTCTCATACTTACCAGGTACCTCGTAGGTCCAAGCAGTTGACCAAAAACTTACATTCCAAGAGGATATCCTTCATACCCTTAAAGAGAACTTGGTCATGGCCCAGAATAGAATGAAGCAGCAAGCAGATCAAGGTCGCTCCGAACATCAATTTGTAGAAGGGGATCAGGTGTTTCTACGACTGCAACCATATAAGCATACTTCCCTCAAGGCTGAGCAGTGTCTAAAGCTAGCACCCAAATTTTATGGCCCTTACACAGTTCTCAAGCGTGTGGGACAAGTCGCATATCAGTTAGCTCTACCCAGTCAGTCAAAGCTACATCCTGTTTTTCATGTTTCATGCTTGAAGAAGGTGATTGGAACCAGCTGCCAAATTCAAGCCAACCTTCCAGAGTTAGTTGAAGAAGGATCCATTTGGCTACAACCAGAAGCCATTTTGGACTAGCAGGAGCGTCGCCTGCGTCAAAGAACCATCAAGGAAGTGCTAGTACAGTGGAAAGATATGACTCCAACAGATGCCACTTGGGAACCAACTACCATTCTGCAGCAGTTTCCACATCTCAAGCCTTAAGGACAAGGCTTTTTTTAAGGGGGTGGACATGTTAAGGTCCTAACCCGCACATTGGTAGGGGGCGGACATGTTAAGGTCCCAACCCACACATAGGTAGATCAATGTAGTCAGATGTAATAAAGGTCAATATTAATAAGACCTTTCAATAAAATAGAATGAGGCGGATGTAAGAATACCTAATAGAAGCTTCTGCTTCTAGAAGGATCTTCCTCTAGATGCTTCTCTTAATAGTCACATTTAGTATAAATAAGGGTCGAGGGTATGAAAACCCTAGCTTGGAGATTATTGTAACAGAGCGCTGCTCGACTGGAGGTTGCCCCCTAGAAGAGGGCTGTGAACATTGCTTTCTGAATCAAAGTGCTTTTCTATTGCTATTTCGTATATCATTTATGTGTATTGTGAAGATTATGCTGGATATTTTACTGTTATTTTTCCATTTCTAGACTTTTATTTATGTTCTGCATATTTGATATATCTGGTATCTTGCAACCAGAAATCCCTACTTGCATACAATATGACCTAAAAACACTCTAAATGGTGAGAAGAAGATGCACTTATTCAGATTCAAGGCAATTTGACACCGCTTTCATTTGTCCAAAATTATCCTTAGACATTCAATATGATTCTTCAATAAACTAAAAACAGTCCAATCATCAAAATATGCTTCTAGAAATTTATGTAGAAAATCCTTAAATGCTTCAACCACCACCCTGGAAAAGATGGTTGGGGAATTCTTCAATCCAAATGACATCACTGTATACTGGTAGGATCCCCATTCTATTGAAAATGTGGTCTTATGGTGATATTCCCTGGCAATCCGGATCTAATGGTATCCCGAAAATCCATCTGTAAAAGAATTTACCTCCTGGACTCCCACATTATCTAACACTTTGTCAGTGAATGGAGTAGGGAAGGGTTCATGCAAACATGCATCGTTAAGATTCCAGAGATCTACGCAGATCCTGATCTCTCATGTCTTCTTGTCTTGTACCACCATAGGGCTAATCCACTCTGATTCTTCAATAGGTTCTATAATCCCTACTTCCAGCATTCTGTTGAGCTCAATCTTCACTTTCTCCTTATATTTAGGGTTCAATCTGTAGGGTCTTTGTTTGACTGGTCTTGCATCTGGTTTCAAAGGGATCCTCATCTCTCCCATAGTCCCTTTAATTCCCTTCATATCAGTGAACTTGGTTGGAAACAAGTCCTGATATTCATGTAGTAACTCTGTTATCTTGTCAATAGTAGCAACATCCCAATAATCTCCAACATTTGCAAGATTTAGTGTTTGATCTATTCCAATATTGACTTTCTTAATCTTGATTGGCTGTCTAATAAATGGTAGCTCAACTCCTGGTCCTTCCACATCTCTTTGTCCCTTTGTTTCTGCGATGTTCACCTTCCTCAAATCATCGTCTTCATCAATATTGATGTTGTAACAACCTTGCAATTTCTGGAGGGGCATAGTCGATTCGTCGTCTTCTTGTTCTAAAGGGAGTTTAGAGGCATCCTCAAATAATTTCAGTCTTACAATCTGTAACGCTTGATATACTGAAGGATATTGACTTTCAAATAAGAAGGTAGTTACAAAATTTTGAGTCATACCTTCCCAATCTACAATGATGAGGCGCAGCTCTGCTTGAAGGTACCAGTTGATAGGGGTTGTGTCTAGCATGTCAATGAATTTGTGCACCCACTTCTCTTGAGGAATGTTGCTCCAAGATTCCTCGCAACTTTGCACATGGTCCTTCGGACAACTTCAACCTGTATACCGAACTTCACAGCCTTCTACTTGTGATGAGAACTGCACTGTCATCAAAGTACGACATTGTACCCAGTCTATAATGTTGTTTTTGTGTGTTCCCCACCATCTTGCTGGTGTTTCTTTCAAGGCCTCATCCATTGCCAACAATATTTGTTGCGTTGGTACACTTTCTTCAAATTCTGACAAGAAATTTTCTAAAGGATTCAGACCATCAAAGGTGGGTAAGTTACTTACTGTTGTGTTGATCCAACGAACTTATTTGGTTAATCTAGCAGATCGCCTTGTAGATACTTCATACATTTTTTTTTTCCAGTTATCCAATGGTTCTTCTGAATCTGATGAACATGCGTTGTCACTTCACCAACTTAGGTTCCCATCGACCGTAGGATTAACGTAATCATGTTGTCTGGTTGTTAATTTGTATATGTTTTCCAACTCATATGCGTAGTCTTCCTCTCTGATGGGATTTGTGTATCACTGAACTTCAACTAGATATAAAGGCGAAATGAACCTAAGGCCATCTCTTTCAAAATTCATTCATATTTTCTTTAAATCAACCACAGTGGAATTATTGAAAGCCCAATCAATTCCTAACAGTGTAGGGTAAGGACAACTATAATCAACTATCTCAATTACCTCAAAATCTGCAAACGTCCTTTGACATGTTCCAGTCTTCCAAAGGGGCTTACAACTTTTTGATTAGCCATCCTAAGCCTGATAGGGGAATAGATCAACTTAGGTTTGCTTCATCACGACATTGACCTCTGACCCTAAGTCGAGGACCACATAGTCTATATCATACTCTCCTATTTGAGCATTCAAGTGTAATTCCTTATTTGTCCTTCTCCTTTTAGAGATATGGTGAACTGCCCTATTCAGTAAGTGGTCTATCCTTCCTAGATCATACTATTTGATTAAATTTTGTAACTCTTGTACAATTCTCTCATCCTAAATCAACTTAATACAAGTATATACAAATTCCATGAGGTTGCTTACCTCTTTTCCTTCTTTTGGCAAAGTAGTTTGATCAAATGCCAGAGGTATTCCATATTATCTTACTTATGGTCATGTCTTTGATGAAGAACTTTGGTCTCCCCTGAATTCTTTTCTTTCTTCCTCAAATACTTGTTTTTCTTTCTTTGCATCAAAAGTTTGTGTCTTCTCTGCAACTTTCCTGACTCCTGATTCTTCTTTAGTTTTTCCTTGGGTCATTCTGTCTTCTTCTGTAACATCACCTCCTTTGGTGATAACAATGACTCTAGGGTCCTCTCTGTGAGGTTCAACATATATCCGTTGCACTTGTGGGTTCTGCTGAGGTCCTCACCTCTCTTGAAGCTTAACTAGTAGCACAGGACAATCTTCCATAACATGTTCGAATGAACTGTAGTAGCTGCAAGTAGTGCAAGGGTTCTGACAGTCCCTTTTGAGGTGTCATGGTTGCATGTAGTTGTAACAGATCATATGTCCTCAGCCTCGACCTATACCTCCTTATTGTCCTCTTCCTCTGAATCCACCGCGAGGGTTGAAGTTTCCTCTCTCAGAGGAGTTATACTGCGTAGTGTTTCTTCTTGCTATACTTTTCCTTGAATTTTTTATATGTCTCTTGACCTTTCGTGCATGAGGTCATAATCCCTACAATCCCTATCATCATGCCCCATAGACTTACAAAATGTGCAATAAAAAATTGTGGGTGTCTAAACATATTTTTTCATTTAATAACACTCACCAGGGCGATGTCTATTTCTGCATACCTCGCACGAGGGTAGGGTGACTTGCTTCAAGGGGCCCTGAGCTCCAGAGGACAAGTATTCATGAAATAAGGGATAGTGTTCCTTGTCATGGCCTTCTAATTTTCATCTGACACACCAGATGTATTCTCTTTTATCTTTTCCCTTGTCTTTCTTCATATCTTCGACCTGCAGAGACAAATTAGTTAGCTGACTCAATATTTGACTCATACCTGAGATGGATTATCCCATAGGGGTTGATTCTAACTTCATGGTGATCTCCAATGCCTCAGTTTGCGAAGCGATCTTCTGTTGCATCAGAGGAACTCTGATGGGATTTGAAAAGTCAACCGACCTATTAAGGTCTTGAACCTCTGATCGAATTCCCAAATAGGTTCAACTACCTTTTGCTTGATCTCTTTCATCTCTGTAATACATTGTGACTCCGATTTGGGTTTATTGAACTCTGCAATCAATGCATTCTTGACCTCATTCAACGACTTAGGTTGTGCAAGTCCTTGGACAAGCTTCATGTACCAACTCAGTGCGTGATCCCTTAGGGTAGTACTAAACTGAGTTTTCTTAACAGCTTCGTCGGTGACATTCTTAATACTCCATACAACTTCACATAGGAACCAGTGTTGATCAGGGTCTTCAGACCCATCTCCCCTAAAAATAGGGAGCCTCATCTCATCTGCCATATATAAT
Organism: Picea engelmannii; assembly: GCA_009831015.1. Taxonomy (NCBI): domain Eukaryota; kingdom Viridiplantae; phylum Streptophyta; class Pinopsida; order Pinales; family Pinaceae; genus Picea; species Picea engelmannii. The sequence continues at coordinate 353,115 of ML779207.1, read as the reverse complement.
CCTAGGGTTCTTGACTGATTATGTGGTGGACTACTAGTGATATTGCTCTGAATTCTCTGGTGGCTTGGATTACTCTGTTTTCTTAATGATATTGAATCAACATGAGGAATACTAGTACTTACTTCAGTAGTCTGTGCAATTCCTGAGGTTTCTGGCTCTTCTCGGCGAGGCTCTTCAACTTTCCCTTCCTCTTCCCTAGCGGGTTATGAATGCTCTTCGTTTGTCAGATCAGCCTCTTATCCACTATAGAAACCCTCGTCGTCGTAGTTCTTCTTAAAGAGGTTCACAAGATAAACTTCTCTGAACGCTCTCCCATTGTGTGTATGTCCTGCCTCTGTGTCGTTGTCACTGTTTGAATTCTTGAACCTTAGCCTTTTCCAATTTGACCAACTACTGCATCTTCAAGGTGTTCTTCTCTTGCAATAGCATCTTGATCCTCAACTTCAGAAAATGTAAAATTTTTCCTCAAGGTCCCTTGAAGAAATATCTCTTGGCTTGGCTGTATGACTCTACTCTATCAACAACAAACTCAGTGATGTACCCTCCAATGGTTCTATCGAACCAATGATCTAGTTCTCTTGACACGACGTTATCAACTCTCTTGACCTTCTTGATCAGCGTCGGCGTCCAAACTACATGAGGTCTAGACCTGATCTCAAGCTTGGTATCTGCTAACCTAGCTAACCACTCATATAGCTCTTGATGGATTCCTCCAAAGAAAATCTTGTGTATATCAGTAAAGATATATCTTCCTAACCAATCCTCTAATCTAAGATTATGGTTCTTGATCTAAGATTATGGTTCTTGTTCTGGGCTTCAGCAAAGTCCTTTTCTTGATCCTCTATCCACTTCTGAATCTCTGTCTTTGATGGGAACCACCTTGACATTCCCTCAACAAAATTCTTGTCTCGATAATGGAACCATTTGTTGGCACAGGGGAAAACCCAGGGTTCATCTCCAAGAACGCACCAACACGCCCTAGCTATTGGTCCTTTCAGCAACACTTGCGAGGCAAATGCAGTCTCACCCGAAGAAGCTATGAGGGGGTTGCAGGACAAAGATGTCTACAACTAAGGGGAATATCAAGTGGATTGACTACCAGAACAACACAACATTTATATATCACTTACCAACTTAGCTCTACTCCACACAACTATCTATCGGATTAACATATTAATGAAATAATAGTATATCAAAGGGAAAATAACATAACATCACACACAACACAATGTATACATGGTTCACCCTCTCCCTAGGGCTACGTCCACAGAACTGTGCTTTAAAATATATTAAGATGAAACATACAATTCTTGTCTGTGCTCTTAGCTAGCAGATCTTCTTTCTTCTCCTCTTTGTCTCTCCCCTTCTTGTGCACCCAGCTGCAGGACTTGATCCCTGCACCCAGCTGAAGATATTACAATACCAGAAGGCTCTTACACTTAACACTTCTTTCTCTCACACAATAATCACTCATGCCAATAACAAAACTAGAACGAACCCTCTTCCCTCATCTAGGTTCTTATTTATACATTACAATCACTCACTGACAACCTTATGCCGAAACCTAGGTGTCAAAACCCTAGATACCAAAACCTTAGGTATCCAAAACCCTAGGTCAACTTGACTCACATTTTCAGGGCTTCGCTAGCCTGTCTTTCCTTCCTTCTCGAGTGTTTCTCCAAAGCATCCAACGATCCATCTTCCTTGCTGATATGTCATCCTCGATATCCTCGTCCAATGACTTGCTTCCTTTTACTTCGCTCCATCTTTTCTTCTCTTTTGCTCACTTCGACCCAGTAATAGTCATTATGTCTTCCATGCAGTTCACATTTTGTCTTTTATACCTTAATCTTCGCTTGCTTCCATAACCAAGGACCAACATTGATCATACACGTCGGGGGTGCGCAAAATAAGGCTAAGGTGCAAAAGACGCCACCAAAATATACAATCACTAAGAACGATGCATACCTCATGGCTGAATAAGTCCATGACTGGGCAATTGAGGAGTTTGAAGATGCTCTTCACCAAAGGGACCGAATTCAGGATGAGTTGGCTGACATGAGGCAAGTCCTAGAGAATATCAGAGAAGCGTAGAGGGCAGGCAGAGGAACAAATTCATTCCCCGCAACATCAGAAGCAGGAGCCAAGGCTGCACTGAGTAGACAAGATATGATCCAGATGATAGCACAGGTGAGCTCAACTTTCCATGTTACACCCAACATGATGAGCATGGATGAGATCGTAGGCTAGACACCCTTGAAATATATGGCGCAGATACAGTTGGTAATGGGGTGGATACCAACCAAGGCACTATACAAACTACAAGTTAGTGTCACGCAGGAGGTACATTCACACACATGCACAGATAAAACAGAGTTGCATCACACAAAGGACAACAAAGAGGATTTGGAGTTGGTGCTTGAGTAAGTGAAGCTCGAGACCAAATATGTGAAATAGGCCTGAGCAGGGATTGATTGTAGCCTACGAAAGAATCCCAAAAAGTGCGCAAATAATTACTGTTTTTATCATTTTTAAATATAATAAGAATAATTATTTTATAAATTTTAATATTTAATTTTAAAAATCATGTGATTGAAGAATATAGACTCAAATAAATTCAACTCAAAATGGATCATGAGATAACTTGTAATTTGATTGAATAAAATAGATTCAAATAAATTTGACTCATAATGGATATATGATTACAAGATAACTTGTCTTTGAGCAAGTATAATAATTTACATATGGTAGCCATTTGGCTAAAACCTATTATCTAGCCATTAATGCCAAATTGAGAACCAAGAAACTCTAATGCAGGTGAATGGGGTGTTTACTATCCAGTATTTAGATTGCTCCATTTCAGTCTCCAATTCAGATGAGTTTCATTTTTTTAAAGTTAAAGTTCTATGTATATTGATAGTTTTTTTAAAAACCGATCATCTGTATGTCTTAAAATTGGACAAAACTTCAGGGACAAAATTCCCATTACAAAGGAAGAACTTTCAATTTCAACATAGTTCCAACCAGTTCCATTCCAACCAGATTGAAGTATAAATTTAATTGAAAAAACGAGATGCTGTTTATCCCACCCTATGAAGAATCATGCGCTTCTTTCCCTTCATAATCGAGACTTCCATGGTTCCTTCTGAGCGGCAACTGTTAATCACCAACTTGAAGCCCAATTATATTTGGTCTTATTGTGAGCTAAATTGCGCCTTCCCATTTCATGGTTTCATAGCATATCCATGGAATTTTTAAATGGCGTTCCATGATCCCATTGTATATCTCTATAGTTTTTATAGTTTTTACAGCATGGAGCCTTGATATGATATGGAACATTATCAATGGCTCACTGAAGCTGCATTGTGTCTGACAGCAACAACAGAGATATTTGGTCTTCCTGCTGGTACTTAACGTTTGTCCATAGGAAGAAGAGAAACGTTACCTCAAAACCTCCAACGCTGTCAATGCTAAGCACACAGCGCATATAAAGAAATATATTATTCGGTGAGAATGAGAAGCCGACAAAATCGATATTGGTGCAGCTGACACTGACATATGATTATTGCCATTGCCGCTGCTCTGGGTTCTGCACAAGAAATAGATGAAAGGGAGAGTTAAACCCCAATAGGGTTTTAGGGTTTTATCTACCTTGGGGACGAAAATTAAACGAGGAATAGGGTTTGATCCATTCAATACTTGCCTGCCTTGTAACACGCCTGCCTCTCCGGTAATGGTTCCCACAAGGAACGCTGACTTTGCCCCGAGACTGGAGGCTAAGGCATAGTTATCGGCCGCCCCGGCGCCTGACGGAACAAAATATGCACCGTTCAGCATTAGGTCTCCTGCCGATCTCCAGTTCCACTGATTCCATTCCTCGTCTGCTGCATACAGCCGTTTAGTTACCTGCAATTCATTCAGGGTTTCAGTGGCGAATTCTACTTCAAAAAACAAACATGAACTTTGAAATTACTGATCCAGTATCTATGATTTTAGTCCGATTCAAGAAGAGGGAACCGGGCTCTACACCTCTTTAGCGTTGGCGTCATCGGGCGCTATGAATCTGTTGCCTTCGCTGTTAATTGTTGGGTTAGCGCTCCCACCGATTGCATACATTTCCCAGTGCGCGTAGTGGTTGTTCACCACGTGAAAGTACCCATGTCGACACCTGCAATATCAAGGGTAAGTTTGTTTCCATTATTTACCAGTGGAAACAAACAACAGGATAATCTTAAAGTAGAAGAATCACATTAAAGCATAACATGACCCACATGTTCACAGTGGAATACCCTTTGCAGAATATCACTATTGTAAAAAGTATACACAGACCTTAGCTGAACTGTGCATTCATTAATAAAGAAAGAAAAGGATACAGTGCACAAACTAATAAAATGAGAAGGGTATATAGTGAAATAAAGGCAGACGATGAGAACATTATCCAGATTCAGCTGAGCTCAGTATCCAAATAAAACAATTATCAAATAAAACAAGTAAATGAAATAGGAGTAGGATACAAGTGCAACTTTTCGCCCTCAAATAAAATTGAAGTTTTTTATTTGGATGTTTGGCCAAAATATGAACTTGGACATATGGGATTGTAGGTGTTTTGGAAGTTGTTAGAATTTATTTCTGGGATTGTAGGTGTTTTGGAAGTTGTTAGAATTTATTTCTGAGCGATCAGAATCTGTAATTTGAATGGATTTCATATTCTATATTTTTGAATTTATTTATACCATCACAATTTGCAATGTTAATAGATTTTTTACTCTATTTTAAGTAACATGTATTTCAAAATTTAGGTTTTCTTTGAAAGATTTTATAATCTATGGAGACAAAATCTTCAATTATAATTTTTTTTTATTAATATTTTCTCACAAATTGTAAAAAATTATATTTAATTAATTAAATTGTAAAGTAAAAGAAATTAGAGTTACATCAAAATTTTGATGCTCTAGGGTCCACTTAAAATTGACAAAACCTATAACACTTTATCTCATAAATGGTAAAAAGCTTATATTTAATTAATTAAAACCTATAATACTTTATCTCATAAATTGTAGAAGCTTATATTTAATTAATTTTTAATTAATCAAATTGCAAAGTAGAAAAATCACAGTTTCCATCAGCATCAAAGTCTCATTAAAAAAAAATGTCATCAGAATTTTGATGCTCTAGGTCCACATAATTGACAAAACCTTTAATCAATTTGAAATTTAAACTATAATAAAACTTTAATCACTTTTCAAACTTCTATCTATTTTTTATTAAATATTCTTAAACTTTTTTATTACAAATTTAATTTAAACTCCTTTTTCTTATTTAAAGTTAAAATATATATTTATATAATCTAAATTTCACAATGAGTGGATTCCTCTTTAATTACATTTTCAAATAATTTTAATATAATACTAAAAAAATAATATAAATAAATAAATTAATCTAACAACTATACCTATACTTTAAAATAAAGCATTAAGAAAATAATAATTTATATTAGATATAATTGTAATATATAATATAGTATATATTACTAAAGTTTACGAAGGTGTACATATTCTATTTTTTTCGGATTTCAACTTTGTGAGGTCTTAATACTATACTCTTTTGGATTTGAACTTGTGATTTTTTTTTAAGAGAAAACATATGTTAACTATTAAACCCACTTAAACATTATACAAGACTACACAATTGCAATCTTGTTGTTTTTCCCCTAATTTGTCAAAGACTTTCCTGCATCAAATGAACAAATTGATAGGAAACGGTTTTCTTAGATTGCATTGGGGCTGTCTAACTGTTCTAGGAAATATCACTATTTTTTATTGTTTACAATCTATTTATGAATGCAGAAATAGATTCAACATGCTGAAAAACTCCTTGGACACTCTCATTATACATAAATAATCACTCAAATCTACAGTTATAACAATTTCTCATCAAATTTCAAACAAATGTTCCCAAAAATATTGCTAGACAAAAATAATAGTAGAACGTTTAGAGTATAGCCATTACATTGCATTCCATTCCATTCCATTAATATAATTTTATATTAACACATAACATGGTCGAAACGTTTAGAATGTATTGTGAAATGCACCATTCCTTTCCTTTATATATACATTCTATTAACATGACACCAGAGAGATTCAGATATATACATTCTATTAACATGACACCAGAGAGATTCAGATATATACATTCTATTAACATGACACCAGAGAGATTCAGAGATGTTGATTTCATGTGGGGAGAGTTTACCTGGGCATCCTTTGGATAAGCCCTTCGCCGAAGTAATTGAAGGCGATCGTTACTTGCATTATTACATCTTGCACATAGCTGTCGTTGTGACCAAGAAGCATCACCTGCATAGAAATTACCGTTTTAGCGTTTATCTCATTGTGATACAGATTAATAATAAACAGAACAGTAAAATCGTAAAATGAACGCAACATGATACCTCGTTATGGTGACTGAAGTAATTGTTTGATATGGTGATGGCAGTGGATCCCATGATTGCATCGATTAGCCCGTCGTTACAGTTGGAAAGAGAACAGTGGTCTATCCAGATATAGCGTCCTTCAAATATTGAAATACCATCGCCATCTGCCAGCGTTCTCCAGCCATAATGCTCCGGGGAATTCCTCACCATGGCATTTCCTGTTTGAATGCAGTCATGGATGCTAACGCCATGAATGATGATGTTGGTCACAAACTGTATTGTAATGCAGGCACCGTGGGCTATGTGGACATCAGCGCCTCTGCCATCGATTGTCTTGAAACTGTTCATGAGGAGCTCTTCTTTGAGCTGAATGACCATGTCACTCTCAAATATGATCCATAGCGGTTCGTCTTGAATAACGGCGTAGCGGAGAGTACCAGGTTTGGGATTCACAGCATCATCGTCACTGGAATCGGTTACTACATAATATCGACCGTTCTTACCTCCAATGGCATCTCGGCCAAAGCCAATAGCACAATCTGCAAGCCTTTGCCTGTTCATTTGCCAGTTTGGGTCACAGCGCCAACAGTCATCGATTGGATTCCCGGTTCCACAGGACAAATAGGTAAGCTGTCTTCGAGAATCATTGATACTTCTGCAGTTCACGCCATTCGCATACACAAAATAAGAATGCTTGCAATATATAGCTGGAAATAAAAAACAATGCTTGCAATATATAGCTGGAGATAAAAAAACAATGCTTGCAAGTTTCAAATGGGGCACTTACTTTTGGACCGTTTTAACTACTTCTTCCGGACTCTCTACTGAAAAAGAAGAATTCTGTTTCTGTTGTGTTGCTTGTATGGTGGGGCGCCCGCGAAGGAAACCCACGACGTTATCCAACATTCCCTGACTCTTTGCTGCAGAACATTTTAGAGCCAGGATTTGAAGGCAGAATATTCCGGCAAGGAGAAACAGATAACGTAACTGACTCTGGTTAGTCATTTTCATTCCAGAAGCTCAAAAAATCGTAGCTAACACTGTAGAATGATTCTACACTTTGTTCACCTCTGAGAAATAATGACACAAGGAAGTATTTTTCTTTGTATACTCGCAGCAATGCTCTAGGGCTACAACGACTGAGGATTCTCGAAACACGAAAATGGCTAGAAATTCTAAATTGCCAATATTTTGCCAATGCCCGAGAATCTGAAATTCAAGGACGCGTGCTGCTGTAAGCGTGGAGAACAGTGCCCTTCATACAATGCTGGTATATCGGTCTTGAATTGGGATTTGGATTTAGGATTTAGGCTTCTGTTTATAATCTGCAATGTCTGAGATGATGTAGATATGTGGTCGGTTGGTAAACCTAATAAATTAAGATGGAAAAAATTGATGCTAACAGAAAAAGACCTAAAGTAGTGACCTAGATTTTTTAAATTGGCCAGAAGTTTATGCCTCCATATTTTTTTAATCCTTTTTCTCTTATTAAATCCGGGATAAAGTATTTCTATTGTAATACTGTAACCGTTTTCTTGATACCCAGTGTAACCATTTTCTTGATACCTGGTGAGCAGAGTAGGGGAAAACCATTGGGGCAACTGATGCTCTGAGAACACAATGAGGATCCAGAGGACAAGGTATCGCTTATTGGTTACTTCTTCATGAAAGTTTTCATGGGTAGGTTAATTAATATTCCTCTCTCACTAGATCCTAGCGCCGATTGGCTGATCTTTTAACCTTTCGGACTACTGAATTGAAAAATGAGGGCCCAATATAGAGATAGATCAGCAGTTTCAGCTATGAGATGAGGCCTTCTACAGAGTTCATTGTATCTCAAAATTTAGAAACGCACTCATGTGGTTATGCTTTGGTTCACAACTAGGTCATCGGTGATCTGACTGTGAGGTAACGAATTTGCGTGAAATCTATTCTACTTAAAAGAAACGTTATCTCTTGTTGGGTACTGGTTTCTTGAGAAATGGGTTCGGTTCCTCGCTAAACATGATCAATGGTATGCAGGCACAGAGAAACAACTTTCAAAAAAGGAAACAGGTTCTTGATATGATCATTGTGAGTTTATAACTTTCAACTTAAATGTTAAAAAGAGTTTTATGAAGTTATGAAAATATTTGAATTAGTTTATAATTTTGAATGTTAAAAATAGTTTTATAAAGTCATAAAATTATTTAAATTGTTATCACATAAATATTTGAATTAGTTTATAATTTTTAAGTTAAATGTTAATTTATAAAGGCATAAAAATATTTAAATTATCATATATTTTATAAAAAAAAGTTATGTCTAGTGAGTAGTCACTATATTGTATTTTTTTTTAAATTATGTCAAAGTGAGTGGTCACTATATTTTATTGTTTAAGAGTGGAGGCTTTCTTGAAAGTCAACATTGAAGTCTTAAGGGATGGAGAATATAGTTTAAAGCATGGATACGAGAGGACAACATCAAACAAAAGCATCACATTTCATCCACTTTTAACTTGGTATCTCTTTACTTTCAAATTTCTTTATTGTTTATATTTTTTTATCCTATTCCTTGTCTTTATTTGTGGTGATTGTTCATCCATGTTCTTGGGTTTTCATGCCTTTTCTTTTGTGGTGATTGTTCATACATGTTCTTGGGTTTTCATGTTTTTTATTTTGTGGTGATTGTTCATCCATGTTCTTGGGTTTTCATGCTTTGCTTTGTGGTGATTGTTCATCCATGTTCTTGGGTTTTTATGTCTTGCTTTGTGGTGATTATTCATCCATGGTTTTGGGTTTTCATGCCTTGCTTTGTGATGATTGTTTATCTATGTTTTTGGGTTTTCAAGTCTTGCTTTGTGGGCTATTACTCTAGAAATTAATTATTTAGTAGGAAGTATTAAAACCTTTTGGGATATTTTCTTTTCATGGTAGAAAGAACAACGATCTTCTCAATTTAGAGAATTTAATTATTGGGAGTCTTAGAACCATCTAGGCACTCTTCTTTCCATGGTAGAGGGAACAATAGTCTTCTTGGTCTCTTCTCTAATACTTAATTTCTCAAAAGAAAGTATTAGAACCTTGTAGGCTCTCTTCTTTCCATGGTAGAGGGAAAGAAGACTAGCCTTCTTCATCAAGTTTTGGGAGGTTAGTCTGAATTTAGTGATTCATCCCCACGACCTTCTTCAAACATGACACATGAAAGGATTGGTGGATCTTGGACCAAGAGAGCCAATATGTAGGCAACTTGTCCAACATGCTAGAGGATTTAATAGGGTCCATAAAACTTTGGTGTTAGCTTTTGGTGCTCATCTCTAAGAGATGTCTACTTATAGAGTTGGAGACAAACAAACACCTGATCCCCTTCGTCAAAAGAGAACTTGTCCCGATGATAGTCTAGTGCCTATTTCTTTATTTTGTTTTGAGCTAAAACCAAATTTTCCTTAAGTGCACTAAGTATGGCCACTTTAACATTAAGAGTGTGATACACTTCCTAAACTTGGATGAGTCTTGCAAGTATGAAGTGACCAATAGAGGTTTTTGTGCATAGATAGTGTCATAGGGTGAAAATTGGTAGCATCATGATAGGTGGTATTGTACCACCATTCTCCAATGTGTAGCCATTGAACTCCTTGGCCATGTTGACCAAATGCAAAACATCGCAAATAAGTTTCCAAGAACTTATTAACCACCTCTATTTGACCATCTATTGAGGAATGATAAGGTGTCCTTATTTTCAATTGTGTACCATGTAGTGTAAACAATTCCTACCATAATTCACTATTGAAGGTGGGATCACAATCCATCATATTGGAGTTATGTATTCCATGTAATTTAAAAATATGATCCATGATGACTTGGGCAATTGTGGATGGATTAAATGGGAGCTATATGGCAAAAAAGTGAGCATATTTGGAAAGGAAATCACCTATCACCATGGTGGTAGATTTGTTTCTATCTTTAAGAAGGCCAATAATAAAATACATGAAAATGTTAGTCTAGATAGTTGTAGGAATTGGTAGTGGGTACAATGCCCCAAGGGTCTTCATTTTTTTACCCTTGTTCCTTTGGCATGTGTTACAAGAAAAATCTCTCTATGGCTAGGGTAAACCACAACAAACGGAAATGACTGCAGAAAACAACTCTCTTCTCAAGTATGCTATGAAAACAAATATGCTAGAAAGACAAGACAAAAGGCCTACCTTGTCCACACGTTCGATGAAGTCCATCATTGAGCACTTGACCCAAAGAAATATACGTACAACAAGTCCTCAACAACTAATCAAAGCAAGTATACGGTGATATCATATAATGTTAGCACATTCAATAACATAATCCATTGATAAGCATGACAAATACACCCATGGAATAATAATTCAAATATTTGCAAGATATCAATTGGACGGGAAAATAGTATTTCTATTTATATATGATCAACAGAAGTAAAAATGTTACAGACTTCCGTGTCAGCACAGTTCGGAACCGAGAAACAAAGTTCCTTCCAGCTGGGCCTCCACCACTTCAATCCTCCACCAAAGGCAAGCTCATAAGAGAGAAACATTGAGGTTCTCAATCAATAAGGGAATATCTTGGGGGTTGAACACTGTGGTCAGACTTAAAGGACAAAGGGATACAGACTCAATATGAAGTAAATAATTCCTCCAGAGTAACTTTTCTCTCAAAGTTGAATTCTTTCTCCTCTTTCCATAGCTCGAAATTGGCCCATTTATAGCCTTCAAAATGGAACTGAAGGGCCGATTTGGAACGTTTTGAGTATATGGAAGGCCAAGGATCATATATCTCTTTTCGTGACATGGAAACCTGACATTAATTTTCATTTTCTAGCACAAATACCGATGTATGTGGGCTGTAATGGAGAAACCTACGTATACACATGTTGTATAGTGTGCAAGATGCGTACATGTGGAAAAATATTTATTTTTGAATCTGGATTTTACAAATAGGGATGATAATTCTACACGGGGAAATGGAAAAAGGCCTTCTCTGCAAGATTGCATAGGGTGAGGAAAATCTTGCTATAACATATGCCCCCTAATGTGTGAGGTCAAAGGAGAATATGCAATGGCCGAAATACATTATAAACAACCCAGAAGTGAAGTGATGGGGAACCAACTGGAATAAATAGTTGTTCATTACATTCTACATTGACTTTGCATACATGGATGCCAAGAGAATTACACTGCAGATCCATGTGAAAAAATACCAACATGTGTCTGTGGCCATGAATAGGAAAATACAAATGTGGTTACATGCTAATAGTTGTCATAGTCATGAACAAGGCCCAATAGAACCAGTCTCAAAACCAATTTGAAGATATATGTATACAATGGAGTACAATCTGATCTCCCATGATCACTGAAGTCATATAGGTACTAGTCCAATGAAAAGGAAGCAACAACTCAGGAAAGTTGCGGCCACATATTGATGTCCTCAAGTCTTATACACAATCCACCAAGGGTGCAAGTCTACATCATGTGAATAAAGGAGTTGAGGTCGAACACAATGAGACATCGTTTGATTACCGGTCATTGAGGCATGCCGTTAACAAACGCGAGACAACCTACCGATAATGACAGTAGGTATCAAGGCACTGAGTAAATTCTTACAAGTGTGATTAAAGGAGCTAGTGTCGAACACCTTAATAATCCATCGATCAAGAAACATTAATGTATTCCCAATTGTCGATGGTGAGAGAGCCTTCCACTAATGATTGCAATTCTCAAGGTACTCATAAGACTCTAGGTCCCGATTCCAGAATAAATGAGCTGAAGTCGATGGAAATAGACCTGTTGAAAGGAGAGAATTAAGGCATCTCTCATTAGTCAACATGAGGTACAAAGAATGAACTTCATGATTTGGTGGAAATCGGATGAAGAACAAGTTCATGAACCAACGACCTTGTGCATTTTTTGCATGTGCCAAGTGCAAGCGAAACATGAAAAAAGACCCTCTGAATAACAACCAATGATGAAAAATGTTGGAAAAGGTGAGGAAACCACTAATAAGGTTAATGGCATCCAAGACACTGCATGAATCCCAATGTGTGAATATATGTCTTTCCGTCAAACACAAGGGAAACCACCCAGTCAACGACCAATGATGAAATGTCGATTGTTGGGTTCAAGGTTACCTACCAATGATGAAAGTAGGGCCACGGTGCATGATAGGACTACAATATCATGTGATTCTGAGACATACTGAGGGTATGTATGACATGCAAAGTCAAGAGTTCCGAGGAGTGGCCGACATAGGTTGATAGAATTCCTTTGAACAAGAGAATGAGACATATGGAAGAGTCTGACATCATAAAATTAATGATGAAATCATGAGATGCAGGAGGTATCAATGAAATTCTCTATAGGGACTAGAAGAGTAACCAGTCGGTAGAGAAGACTATGTAACAAGATCAACTTCCTAAGGCCATGCTGATCCAAAAATTATGATGACAAATGGACTCAATAACTTTGTGCTATGTTCAAAGGTGACACGACTGCTTCCAATACAAGATAATACTCCCTTCCCACCTGTCCTTTTTTTTTCATAGACAAATGAATGATATGATACAGAGGAGGAAACGAGTGTCACAAGTAAGCAAAACTAGTTCTAGCAGTGGAACGTACCTATTCTTAATGCAGGGAAATGCATGCGAAAGATGGACACTCGGGGGAATTTTCCCTCCTAGGTATAGGGTGTCGAATTGCGAAGGATATAAACGAGTCTCTACTTGGTTGATGATGTAAAAATTGCCGAGGCAAATGGTTTATAACTCAAAGCGAGAACTGACTATAGGATCAATACTGCAAGCAAGGGCATGAGATGCAATCACAACTTAACGCCAAAACATGCCATTTTTTATGACTTTTAGTCTACTTGGTGTGAAAAAGGGATAAACTTGTGCCAAATAGATGTCCTTTCAAATCCAATTTACGAGTGTGAAATAGACAAGTTCACTCGACAATCTTTTCGCTTTTTGAAAATAAGTTGGAAAAGAGCTTAAATTAAACTCGGTTGAGAGTCCTCACGGTATAAGGTAGCATGTTTATGAGTGAGAAATGAGGCTCAATATAAAGTCATGTACTAGCTATGAGGGAGTCTCAGTCCTATGGAAAAAATATCTGCATGGGCACCAAATGAAGCAGGGGATCTAACTAGCGCACCCATGTTTGGTAAGTTTCTACCACTTCATAATGACACTACTTACAACAGATGGAAGGTTCTGTGTTGCAACAAATGGGTTCGTAACTAAGGCATAAAAAGTGACAGTTATAGGACAATAAGAAAATGCATGATGGAATGGATACCTATCCTATATGCTGGGTAATGAAAATACCTACCCAAGGTGATGAACGACCAACATAACATCGAAATCCGCAAGACTCCCTGGTTAAAACTGCAAAAACCAACTCAATCCACCTTTTTATTAGTCGATTAGGTGAAAAAATGGCTCAAAACTATAGAAAGTGGGTAAAAATTGTTTATAAATAGTAACAAAAACAAAAATTACTATAGCATTTTGAATTTTTACCCAAATAGTGCAAATTGGATCAAAATACCTTCGAGATTCAAACGGTGATTAAAGGAGCGTCATGCAATGAAATCAACAAACGTCTGGACCAGGTAAATCTTCCTCCCTTCCTCCTCATTTCCAGTGGATTAAATTTTTAATTTAGGTTCCAAATTTTAAGTACATTAGGGCATAAAATGTGAAATTCAGTGTATGCAGGTTGTTTTCTATCGGGTCACATATACGATGGGTTATATGCAGTTGTGAAAACTATAGGGCGCATATGCCCATTCCTATATGCGATTGTAAGTGAAGCAGCTCACGTACAAGCACACAAATAATGAATTCTAAGGATGCTAACTCAAATTTTAACTTGCCCTTGGCATGATGGTTCTTGAATGGAGAGAAAGAGAGCACGAGGAGGTCGATGTTGCTGTGGATTGAGATCTGTGGTCCCAAATGGCCTTAAAGAGATGTGGCTTATATAAATTTTGGGCACTCAAAGGAATGAGGGTCCACGTGAGGTTGCTCGAGATGCTTGTGGGTTACTGGGACCCTAAGAGAGAAAGATTCAACCCCGATGGGCAACCATTGAGGATTGAAGTAGAGGATATCTATTTTTTGATTGGATTATCATGCCGGGGAGAGGTTGTAAACCTCAAATCATGGGAAGCAGGAAGCAGAATGAAAATAGAGGAGTACATCGACACCCACTGTATAGCAGGGACTTCGAAGGTCGAGAGTCAACTCCTTATACAGGTGATAAACAATATCAGCCTGCAGATTGTTGTCCTTGTATTGACTAGGATCACAGGTTTGACCTCGTTGCACTAGCCATTAAGGCCGCTCATGTTCTATGCAATAAAATGTATGAGATGCACAATATATGACTGGTGTACCTCACTTTTGGAAAATATGAAGAGCCAGTTGCCAAAGTGCAAATAGGGGAGTAAGAGAAATTTTGGGTTTTCCTCTATCCTATGAAATTTATTCTTTGAGTGGGTTCCAGGTTTGGGACCTAGAGTTGAGATTCTTCCTAGAGGACCTCGCGATCCATCCATGGCATGGTGGACCAAGGTAATGAGGTGGTAGGGGGGAGGTAGGGTGTCCACACCCTACAACGAGGATTTCTTCTTCTGGTGGGAGAGATAAGCCATCACCCTATATGACTATCTGTATGCAGGGATCGACTTCAGAGGGGATCCAGACATGCCACTCCCACTAGGGACCGCCTACAGTGACATAGGCATGTCGAAAGTTTTTAAATATTTCATTTTTTTGTATTTTTGAATAATAGAACAAAAATATTTTTGGATGGTTCTTAAGTACTAACTAGACACTTGTGTAACACAAATGTGGGTCTGTTACAACCGAAAGGGTTTCCTTGACATCGATGGATGAACCAGGGAGATGAGGTGACGTGAGGAGAATGTGAGAGAGTCCTAAAAAACGTGTAGGGAAACCTGTCTCGTTTGACTCAGAGGATTCCCTGAAGCCATGCAACAATAGGTGCTTGGTGTACCCAAATATTGAATACGACTCTTTCGGCATCTTGAAAACGCCACATTTTTTTACCATGACACACATTCGACGCCACAGGTGTAGATGTCGTGGATATTGTAGTACTAGTTGTATATGTATTGAGGGTGTTAGTCCCAATTTTGTACTATAAACAACATTTCTTTTGAAATATATATAAAATTGGATCTTCGGCTTTACTTATATTTTACAATGTGTACATTTATGAGATCGTTTTCTTTTCTTTAGTTATGTGACAAATGCCAATATAAAATGAAATTATCATAAGCATCAGATACATGATTAGAACTGCTAGGAATGTGATAATAAGTAATAAAATCAAGCTGTCGTTCTAAAAGACATACCCATAGGAATCGTTGGAGTAAAATAGGATCACGCACGTGGTTACTGTCATTCAACTAACATACTACTAGCTGGGAATCTAGGTGAACTTCTAATGAGGGAATACCATGTGAGATAGCATCGCGTAAAATTTCTATAACGACACTATATTCAACCATATTATTCATGGATGGCCCTAGGAATACGCCACCTGAAGACACCAGTAGAACCTAGGGTGAGTAAACCACCCAAGTGGCGGAAGCCAAGTTCCATGTATGACAACTAGCTTTGTCTATGAATCCTAGGTAGATTGAAGACTCCGCTGACATCTGGAAACCAAGGGAAAACTTGATAAGCAAGTTGAAGATGAAAAGAAAGGGAAAACATAGATACACTAAATTACATTAGTATACAAAGAGTTCCACCTGATCTTGAGGCTCAAGCATAATATCTTTTCAAGTAGATCCCATTTCTAGGCCCGACCAACATATTCCCTTCATAATCTTCTAACTCATAGGCTCCTTTTTCCAGAACACGTCGCATGATATACAGACTATGCCACATGGGTTTAAACTTGCCTGCCTGCAGTGGTTCCTTGGCTTGATCATACAAGAGGACTAAGTCACCCTCAACGTACAACCAAGGACAGACAGACTTATTGTATTGTACCTTGACACGTCTTTTGTTCACCTCGATAGTCATAGAGGCATGTCGACGCTTCTCGTCAAGACTCTCTAGGTGTACAAGGAATCACTCGAGATCGAAAGTGTCAGGTAGAAGTGCGACTGCCAACTTAAGAGAAGAGATTTCACATTCAAAAGGGAAAATTGACTCCACACTGTGCACTAACTGGAAAGGGGGAAAACCGATGGCAGTCTTGACTGAGGTTTGGTATGCCTAGAGTGTGAGATATAACATAATGTGCCAGTCAGACTTACTCTGGCTGAATTGTTTTTGAAAAATGGTGTTGAGAGACTTATTGACGACCTCTACTTGTCCATTTTCCTGGGGATAATAAGGAGAAGAATGACCATGTGTAAGCCCTAGCTTAGATGCTATCTCTTCCATTATTTTATTCTAAAAGTGACTTCCATGATCAGTGACAATCTCACTCGGGATACCAAACCGGGTGATAATTTGATTGAATACGAAGAAGGTGACAGTCTTCCCATCGTATTTAACTGTAGGCATGGCCTCGACCCACTTAGTAAAGTAGTTGATGACGACAATAATGTGTTGATTTTCCCCAACCAAATTTGGGTTGCAATCCACGAAGTCCACCCCCTACTTGATGAAGGGACCGATGGTAATGACTGGGTAAAGAGGGGTTGGATGTGAGCACATTTTCTGAGTGAACACTTGGCAGGGGTGAAACTTCTTAACCTCTTCAATACAATCTTTAAAGATAATATGCCAAAAATAATTGGCTCGTAATTTTTTTTGGGTTGTCGCAAGCCCGGATAGATGACCACCACAAGCCCCACTGTATCAATCGTTCAGTACTGACTCAGCTTCTCCGTGAGTTAAAAAAAAAACACAATATATTGTCTATTCCTCGACAATAGAAAGTGTCACCGATGATAGTATAATTCTTAGCTTGCTACCTTACACGTCGTTGGTCATCTCGTGAGAGATGCTAAGGGAAATTCAAAGTATGAAGATAGAGAACATTGTCTCCATACCAGGGGTCAGACACTGAGACAAGAAAAATGTGTTCGTCTACAAACAAATCAACATGGATAACAACCTCATATAATCATGGAAAGTCAGATAGTAACTTCACAAAGACTAGTGATTTCTTGGATTTTGCAGAAGCGAAATTGAGATCAAATTCTTGTAAAATGATGATCCATTTATTATATTTCCCCCCTATGATACACCTGGTAAGGACGTATTGAAATGGATTGGCATCAACAACCACAGTAGTCTTTCAAAGTAATATATAATGACAAAAACGTTGGACTACGTGGATGACAACCAAAACTAGCTTTTCAACATGAGAATAATTGAGCTCAGGACCAACTAGGTTTTGACTAAGATAGTAGATGATGTTCTCATGGAGCTCATCATCCTCTTGAACCAGAACCATACCAATCATCTCTTTAGACATGGTGATATAAAAAAATTAGTCCCTATTGTAGTTAGGAGACTTTAGCAGAGGTGCCTATACCAAGGATTTCTTCAAAGCATCGAAGGACTCCTGGGCTCACTCATCCAAGATAAAATGAGTGTCCTTCTTCAAAAGGGGCATGAAACCCTTAGTGATATTGGCATAATTCACTATAAACCGATGAAGAAAGTTAGCTTTCCCCTATAAAACTTGAAGTTGTCTAATAGTGCGCGGGGGAGGAAACCAAAGTATTGCCTCAAACTTTAAAGGGTCCACCATGATCCCAGTCACAGAAACTAGAAAACCCAAAAGACTACTAGACTTGACGCAAAATATGCACTTGTGAGGGTTTAACCAGATTCTATAGTAACAACATCTTTCAAAAACAAGCCAAAGGTGCATAGCATGATCCACTCTCTTGTGAGAGTGAGCAACAATATCATCAAGGTAAGCTTCGACTATGTGCTTAAGATCATGAAAAGAGAATGTCATGGCACGTTGAAAGGTTGCTCCGACATTTTTAAGGATGAAAGGAATTTTCTAGTATGCGAAAGTACCCTAAGGACAAATACATTATGTCTTGTGTTGATCCTCAGGATTAATTTGAATTTTGTTATATCCTGAAAATTCATCCATAAAAGAAAATATTTCTCTTCCCGCACACTCGTCGAGAATCTGATCAATGAAAGGTGTCGGGAAGTTGTCTTTACGATAGGCCTTGTTCAGGTCATGAAAGTACATACATACATGGATGGTTCCTTTCTTCTTATTCACAGGAACAGGATTGGATACCCATTCAGTCAAGGGAACCGGGTAGATGAAGCCATCATTAAGTATCTTCTCCACCTCTGCCTTAATAGCAGGGGCCTTCCGGGGATTGACAACTCTTAGACATTTTCGAATAGGTTTAGCATCTGGATACGTTCTAATATCATGCTTGAAAATACAAGGGTCGATTCCTATAATCTCTTCATATGACCAAGTAAATACATCTCAGAATTACTTGAAGAGTTCGGTGTAGATCAGTATTTCTTTTGGCGAACAATCTGCACCAATATGTACATTTTAAATCTTTCTAGGGGTACGAGAGATATTGATCGTGAAGGTGGGATAAATACTTGCGATGTTTCCTTCGGCATAAATGTTGTGCGTATCAAGTGGAACTACAACGTGATCGACTATCTCACTCAAAGTAGATCGAAAGTCATCTTTCTTGATTCTTTCAAGCTCTAAGAGAAGGTAAGAGTGGTGATGCATATCATCCCAAGGTTTTTCGGAACCATTCATGGCTTCGATGATAGCTTCATCTGAAGGTAAAGTATCATCGAGGCAATCATGTGAACAATACAACGAAGTGGCCCACACGGGCCTAAGAACAGGATCCTCCTCATTCGTCAGCGAGGTAATAGGATCGGGATCGGTGGAAGAGTCGAGAATAAATTGATACTCAATATTTGTTGTCGATAGTGGAATGGCCATTCCAGCATGAAACTGACCTTCACAAGATGAGGTTAGGGAAGGTAGGGTCAACGAATCACTAAAATAGTAAGCATGGAAAGGAATGGACCTCCCCATCGAGACAGGCCTACAGGACATGGAGCAAACATGATGATTCAGTGTCGTGAAGTCGAAAGTACCCATAAAATAAGAATACATTCCGACATCGATATTCTCAGTTTCCAGCTAAGAATTGTTGATCACAGGGATCGACGGTCCAATAGATGCATTAGGAATAGAGTACGCAAAGGATAACTGGTCGATCGTCATGATCTTCCCTTCGTGAGGAAAACAAAGAGTACGGAAGAGGGACGATACAACAATGACCATAACATAGGTCCAATTGCGTCTTAGTAACAAGTTGTAATCAAGAGGCACATCAACTACCTTGAACTCCAGCTCTACCGTATTCCCACCTAACTGGACCAGAAAGGCAGGAACAATACCGTGAGGGTGGAAGGAATGACCGTCAAAAGCAGTCAACATGTTCGATGACTTAGAAAGAATCAGAGAACCGGGAGCTTTCCAACAGATTAGGGACATCACACAGGTGGCAGTGCCTTCATCAACAACCACATGTTTGATGGTATACTTTGATTACCCACATGGATTTGGAATTCCACATGGTAAGGCAGGCGAGGATTCACATATGTGACGTCAAACTTGATAAATTTTGAGCCACTGGGTTCTAGAGCTCCTAAAGTAGATAGTAAGGCATTTCTCTATGAAGGAAACCTCTATAGTACCTCCATAGAAGACATCACACAAGGGGTTTGACCCAGGTCCTCAACAATAGAGTAGTTCTGGGTGGCTATAGCATTTGGATTGTGGGTAGAGAACTTGAGTACTCCTTTAAGAATATGAGGCAGTGGCTCTGGTTTTTCAATCTGTAAATTCATCTCCAGAGGAGGAGGAGGAGATTCTAGACCAGGAATAGCTTGTGAAGAGATATAATATTGAGATTGATTGGCTACATTAAATTTCACATCGACCATATTGATACACAAATGATCACCATCTTGTAGCGATGAGTTTTGACTCCCACCAACTGCATTTCTGGAGTTTGAGGAGCTCGAGGCCATATGCTGGATATGTGGGAATGGATTTGTCAGCATGACAGGTGGTAGAGATAATATCCTCACATCTTCCACAAGTTTGGGGCATAAATGGGTAAGGTGATCATCTGTGCAAATCTTACAAGGAAACTCCACCTTACATATTTCTCATTTGCCCTCTCCGACATTATTACTTGTTTTCTCATTATTACCATTGTCCTTGGGTTTATTATTATTTTTCCCACCCTTACGATTATTACGTCCTTTCTTATTATTCTCGCATGGTTGCTGGTTACCATTTGGGTTGGCCGACGATTGCACAGAGTGTACATCCGTTGACTGAGTGGGGTTGGAAGACACAGATGAAGCTGACCCTCCCACAGATTGGTTTAGAGACAACTCTTTCAAATGGCTTTTCACCGAGTCTGCAGAATTTACATTGGCGGTACCTACAATTCCATCGACATGAGGTCTGAGCTTTTGTCTAGGGTCATAAGTTGACTATGGTTCATCCAAAAGAATGTGGTATAAAATCCCATACTAACCATATATCAGTTCTAGCTGCTAGGCATTAAAAATTGCTTCTTCCTTAGTGGTAACCCCGACAGTAACAACATGCTTTGAGATAGGAGGGTGAAAATACTTAAGGAACCATTATAAAAGAAAGGTCGAGGGTATAGGAGTATTAATAAACCTCTTCTGTCTATGCCACTCCTGGATATGATTTGAGATATGAGTGGCTATGTCTTGGTGTAAAGTCAACATCGTAACGAACTGACAATTGGAATTGCTTAAGGAAGACCAATACCATATGACTAAAGGTCACATATGCCCCCCTAGGTAGCTCAATATACCATTTCGCAGCAACCCCAATGAGAGTGTGTTGAAATAATCTTAACCGAATAGAATCGTCATTAAGGGAATTCGAGGATCACCAAAGGTGAAAGGTCGTAACGTAATCACCATGATCCTCTCCATTCTTACCTTCAAATTTTTGGAATGTCTAAAGGAAGCTTTGTGGGGACAGGGGGCCATGTAGGATCATGAATCACAGGGTTGTTTATCAACTTAGACAAGTTTGGAAAATTAAGCATGGCCAGAAAAGGGAGACGAGGTTGCGGCATCTGGCCCCAATCCCCCAGGAAAGATTGTGCTTGAGGAACTACATCCCATCCTGGGTTTTGGTAAGCACCATGGCCCTATCCGGGATTATAAGGCCCTCCTCCAAGATGATTCATAAGAGGTTGGTTTTGCATCATTCCAGTAGGAATGTTCTCTTGCGGGTTATAAAAATTGCCCCCAGCCAGATTGGATCCGGACTCGGGGTTGCCCAAAGCATGAAACATACCTCTGCTGAGTGTGAATCTAGAGGATAGGGGTGGATTCCTCATGCCAAACGTATTGGTTGGAATTGGCATCGAGGAGGTAGGGGTGTCGGACATAAATTGAGCAGAAGCTTGTTCGCCAGGTTGGTTGTTCCACCCATAAGCAAGAGGATTAGACGTAGGGTTAAAAGTAGGAATTCCTCCCATATTAGGAGTTATTTGAGGGATTTGAGAACCACCAAATGAAAATGGAGTATAAGGAGGTGTAGTGCCCCCAAGCCCAATGCTAGCATTAGGGCCAACAACTGGGATGGCATTCGAAAACTACGAAGTAAAGTTGGGTATACCATAAGAAAGTGGATTAGAATCCATAGGGATGGACTGAACATTATAGCTCGGTGAGTGTCCAAGAGACCCAAAAGGGTTTGAGTCAGTAGCTTGAGAACTCACTATAGGTCGAGCCATAGTAATGATAGGTGCCTCCGACACTACAACCATTGTGGCTGCAAGAGTTAAAGGGGTGCCATTAACTATAGTGGGTGTGGGAGTCGAAGGGATCCCAATGTTTTGAAGACTAGGTTCAATACTCATCCTTGTAGAATCAGAAGTCTCAATGGTGGATGTGTGTGTACCACGCCTTTTAGAAGGCAAAGACTCGAAATCCAGTTGTAACTGTAACAAGTGATGGGACTGGCGGGGACATTGGTCCGACTCCACAATGAATTAAGACTCTAAAGATGAAAAAATCAATCCTAAGGCCAACTAGTAATTAAAGAGCACACCAAAACTAAAATGACCAATATGCATACAAATAGGGTAAAGTGGCTGAGAGTGGCCTCCCTCCCTAAAGAAGGCATGTCTCTCCCAAGAGGGGCCTGAGAGTCCCTGCTAAATATCGGAGGTAACAAAATCAATTATGAGAACAACAAGTCAATTAGATCCCCCTGGAGAGGTAATCCTCCATAAAGGTTGTGTGTTGTCTGAACCCCATCCGACCTAGGGTACCTGTAGAATAACCCCTGCAAGTAACCTATGTGGAACCTGAGTCAAGAAACTAATAAACCACTATATAACCGATGCACCAGCCAACAATCGTAAGTCATATCCACCGTATGGGCAAGGTAGTAAAGCCCAAAACCTTGAAAGTACCGCCTCTCATGGAGGTAAAGGAACTATCAAGATCCCCAGATAGGAATAGATCCCCATAAATACCTCTGATGCTAAGAAAGTATCGGGGGGAATATCCATTCAACCAAATTCACATGACCTTGTGATTAACTCTGGTGTGAGGGGAGCCTCCTGATATTACCAATTATACAATAGATTTCTCCACTCCCTATCTCAGATACATATGTTGATTTAATTGCCTTGGAAAAGTTTAGTCACAAAATCCTATTCCAAGGCACTAAATCCTAAGCTAGTTTGTGTACCCTAGAAAATAAAATAGTGACTAATCAATTTTAAATTATAGCGTTAATTTTAGTGGTCGTGATTACTCAAAAAGGTATGGTAGTGAAAGTCATGATGTTATGACTCTGCAAGAAAAGTAAATATGAAAATAATGCAAAGTTCTAACCTTAAATTTCAATGACTGATATGCTTCTAAAAACCAATGAAATTTTCAATTTCAACTCTACAATTTGGAAGTAAAAATGCAATCTTTCATTACATGCACTAAGCTAATGACAAGGACTAAAAAGACCAAAGTGCCAAGAAATGCAAAATGCCTATTTTTTGTATTTTCAACATAATAAAAATGAAAATGCATGGACTGAAAAGAAACTTGATATATAACTCTACTGTGTATAAAAAGAGATAACTTAAGCTGGATACCAAGCAAAAAAACACCCATCCCAATGTACAAGGAAAATAAAAATGAAAAGATGATGAGAAAGACTCTGCCCATAAATTCAACCAAAGATAGGTTTTTTGTCATCCCACAAGCACTTAATAGGCACTACAGAGACCTAAGAAGGCTCAACAAACATCAAATCCCACCCAACAACCACCAGACCAGGGAAAGAAGAAAGGAAAAATGATGTACGTGATTGTTTAGAAAAACAAAGTGTATATACACAACTTGTAGAGGGACAACCTGCATATGTACACGACTATCAAGGAAAAAAGTGCATATATGTTTCAAAAAATAAGGCCAGGCAAGGGAGAATGATGAAAACTTAGACCCAGAGTAAGCATATGTTGTCAAGCAATGACGCGACAAGAAACACAATAGGAACAAGAGTAATCTAAGGAGAAAAGTACTCCAAACCCTAAGAAAGAAGATTCAGATCCCCAGTATGGTCGCCAATTTTGTTATGAGGAAAATATCTCTATGGCTAGGGTAAACCACAACAGATGGAAATGAATGAAGAAATCAACTCTCTTCTCAAGTATGCTATGAAAAAAATTATGCTAGCAAGACAAGATAAAAGGCCTACCTCATCTAGACGTTCGATGAAGTCCACCATTGAGAACTTGACCCAAAGCGATACACCTGCAACTAGTCCTCAACAACCAAGCAAAGAAATCATATGGTGATATCATATAATGTTATCACATTCAATAACATAATCATTAATAAACATGGCAAATACGCCCATGGAATAATAATTCAAATATTTTCAAGATATCAATCGGAAGGGAAAAGAGTATTTCTATTTATACATGATTAACATAAGTAAAAATGTTATAGACTTTTGTGTCGTCACGGTTCAGAACCGAGAAAATAAGTTCCTTCCAGCTGGGCCTCCACCACTTCAATCCTCCACCAAAGGCAAGATCATAAGAGAGAAACAATGAGGTTCTCAATAAATAAGGGAAGAGCTTAGGGGTTGAACAATGTGTTCATACTTAAAGGACAAAGGGATGCAGACTCAGTATGAAGTAAATAATTCCTCCCGAGTAACTTTTCTCTCAAAGTTGAATTCTTTCTCCCCTTTCAATAGCTTGGAATTGGCCCATTTATATCCCTCAAAATGGAATTGAAGGGCCGAGTCAGGACGTTTCTAGTATATGGAAGGTCAAGGATCATAGATCTCTTGTCGTGACATGGAAACCCAACATTAATTTTCATTTTCTGGCACAAATCCCGATGTACGCGGGTTGTAATGGAGCAACATGTGTATACACATGTTGTATAGTGTGCAATATGCGTACATGTGGAAACATATTTATTTTTGTCTCTGGATTTTACAAACAAGGATGATAAGAATGCATGGGGAAATGGAGAAAGGCCTTCTGTACAAGATTGCATAGGGTGAGGCAAATCTTTCTATAACAACGTGTGTCACATTTAGCTATGAACATATGAATTTCCTTTTTCATGTTATCCCAAAAGAATAAGTGCTTAGTCCATTCATATTTTTTTATAAAACTAGAGTGGCCTGTAGTGGGAGAGGAAAATAATTTTGTTAACACTCATTCTTTTAAAGTAGAGTTATATACTAAAACGATATGCCCTTTATACCTCAATATGTCATACTTCCAAGTATAACTTATAGGGGGGTTGGGCTCCTGCTTATTGGATAAGTTGAGTCACCTTGTCATTAGCCAACCATTCATGTCGTACCCTTACAATCCATTCTTGCACTGATAATGATAAGGAAAAGAGGGACAATTCCTTATATTTTTTAGACAAAACATCAACCACTTCATTATCCTTTCCCTTCTTTTATATGGTCTTGTAATAATAGCCTAACATCTTAGTGACCCACTTGTGTTGCACCAGTGTTGAAAAAAATTGTTTGAAATAGTACTTCAAGCTATGATGGTCCATCTTGATTTGGAATCGCCTCGCAATAAGATATACACACCACATATCTACAACATGAACAATGGCCATTATTTGTTTCTCAAACATGGAATTTCCCAAGTTTCAATCTCATTATTGTTTATTGGTGAACTCCAATCAACACCCATCTTACATCAATAATTCCCCAATACCTATTCCAGAGGAATGACATTCTAGGAAAAAGGTCTTAGTGAAATTATACATGAATGAGACTAGAGTAGCTGATATGAAAGTACCAAACAAGTTATGATAACAACTTGATTCAAAATATCAACAAAAACTCTGATACCAATTTAGCTCTAAAATCCTTAGATGCCAAATAAATGTTTAATACAAAAACATTCGACCAAATTCAAGAAATTGAAGATCGTTTGACTATTTGCAAAATATCATGTGAATATATTACTTATCCATAAACCCATAAACTGATGATTAATTTGAATTGTAGATGATATGAAACAACATAATTAAAAAGAACTCAAATTACATATGTAAATAGAATATGCCACTACATCTTCAAAGTCCCTTTAAATAGCATGATTGTTCTTCATCATCTCAAAATTCCAAATTACATTACAATATAGGATTACAAAAACACACTTTTGAAGACACTCTTAAATTTCATTGCTAAAATGAAGAAATAGAGTGCACCGTTGGATTCCAAGTGAGAAATCATGCAAATTGGATATAAAATACTTGAAATTTCATCAAGGTACCCCTTGACATGCTTGACGGTGTCACCTCAAGTGACTTTTACCCTCAACATGCATTATGATTTAAAACTCTGCATTAAAATGTTTGTACAATGCATTGGGTTGCACACCATGAAATATGGCACCCCTTCTAACCAAATCCCAAAATTTGTGGTTTACATTAAATGTTTTTTTTGGTTGGTTTGTTAACCAAATCTAGACTATAGGTGAGTTGGTTAAAACTAAATAATATATATAGTAGGTTGGGGGTTCGAGCCCCACCAACCATACTCTACAAAGTTTTGTTATTATAACCAACAAATATATGACATAGTTTATGGCATATTTTGCAGAGTATATCGTTAAACCCATATCCACAATGGAATAACCATTGCAACCATAGTATAGCACCTCTATGGATATGGGGTATACTATATACTATATACTATATACAACGTTTTGTTATTATAACCAACAAATATATGACATAGTTTATGGCATATTTTGCAGAGTATATCGTTAAACCCATATCCACGATGGAGTAACCATTGCAACCATAGTATAGAACCTCTATGGATATGGGGTATACTATATACTATATACTATATAGTTTAAGAACCTTCACACACATTTCATTGATAGCCCTTGTTTTGGTTACATGGTATATACGTATACCAAGTGCCAAGGGTTGAGGGCTTAGTCCCTCGACCCTTTGGTCCCCCATATTAAACTTTGTACCATTTTAAATATATAACATGCCATATATGATTTGAGATCCAATGTGTCGTGTGTTGGTGGCGAAGGCTATGTTAAGGCCTTTGGGAGGTTGCAGGTTTGACCCCTGTCGACTCCCAAATATTTTAATGAAACATGACCATAGAGGCCAATGAGATGTTTCCAGGTGGAGGACTCTCATTAGCTCATACATGCCACATGTCATCATATAACTCATCCACTTGCCAAACTTTTCTTGGATTGTACCTTTCCCATTCAGTTGCCTAATCACTGTACAATCAGTCCATGTGGCACCTTGGGGTGTGTCCACATCACCTGTATGGTCGTGACATGTGTCACGCTTGCAGTGGTGACACATGTCACCCTTTTACCCCTTTGACTTTGACTTTTCCTGTTTGACCTAAACTTTGATCGCCTATAACATTTGCATACGAATTCCATTTGACTTGTCGTTTGCATCATTGGAAAGCTATTGATGAGCTTTATGAAATGATGTTGTTTTCAAGATGATTTGAGATGGTCAATTTTTGAGCATTTATGGATCCCCTAGAACCTCTATGAGCGTTCTAGATCCTCCTGGACCTCTATGAGCATTCCTTAGATCCTCCTAGATCACACTTCCCCACTTGAGGAATTTTGGACCTCCAAAAGTATGGATCATTCAAAAATCAAGTGAGAATTCTTTCACCTCACTTGTCCAGTATCATTCATCCTCCCTACTTAGATAACAAGCACTTGACTCATCACAACCATAATGAAGACTATAACAACACTGCTAACCAAGTTAACCATTCCCTTAAATTCACAAACTCTGTTATTCATTGTTGTAGTATCCAACCATACTCCACTGATTAGTAATAAAATGAATAACAAAACTAAATATATAGATGCAAAAGAGAATGAACCATCAACATATCTTCCCTTCTTAACAAGAAAACCATCAACCAAAGGACATGCTTTGCTTTCAACTGTAGGATGTATATCTGGATCCGTGATACTAGCATTAGCTAGCATGTGCCATGTAAGTTGACAACTGTCAAATTTGTCTTCATCTAATGAGCTCTCACAGTGATCCAGGTGGATATCGACGGCCACCCACCTTTTCCAAATTATTCAAAATAGTTTTCTGGCAATTTTGGCAATTTACTATTTTTAGCAGGTTTTAACTTCCGGAGCCATTTTGAGGGCCCAAATGAAGATTTTTCGAGATAGAGGTTCTGAACGATAGATAAATGCATTATTGAGCCCCCAATATGAATCTCCTCGATGATACCTTTCCAACGAGCTATCACACGCCTAAAATGAAGATTGTATGCAAAAGTTACGACCCCGGGAAGTTGATGTACTCACTTACCCAAACGAGGCCCACATGACTTTTGGCGCTTCATCTCCTAGTGTTAGGCTTTTGGATGTCTAGGGTTTTTGGCATTCCTGATTATTGTAAAAGGGCCTTCAAAGCCTCATTGTAATCATATTCTTGCGAATGCGAGTAGCTTTCACATCTCTTCTCAGAGATAAGCTGCCACCATTTTAATGAGTCTTTCACTCTGTATTTTTACAGTCTCTGTACATTTCTTTCATTAATAGAAATTGTGTAATTACTGTATCTCTGTGTTTATGGTTGCATCTTTGATATATTTATGTTATATTACTGGATATACACAATATCTCTGTGCATTTCTTTATCATATCTTCGCTCTCATTTCATGCCGAAAATAATCCGGATCACACAGTGAACTCAATCCCATCCTTGAAAAGATGATACTTGTTCTGTTCCTCATAGAAATTAACCTTCCTTTTGTATAAGTATGGACTTACCAAAACCATCCTGCAAATGCCAAGTGGAACAACCTCTAACCCTACCTCATTAATGAAACTGGATGTGATCACGAATCGTAACTTGCACTGCTTAGTTACCTGTACCTAAGAAATATCACAAATCCTACACAAAGGATATAGCCTCAGATGAGGCCTAGTTTCCAATCCCAACTTTTGAAAAAAATTCTCTGAAATAAGATTCACTTGTGATCCACTATCAACAAGTGTATTAATCTTACTGTTCTTTGAGAAAACTCGTAAATGAAACAATTCTTTTCTTTTCCTTCCATCAGGGATTACTTTAGAATTTGTAGAAGAAGTACGTGAACTAAAACTTGCAGAAAAATATTTAGCTTTGATGCCCATACCTGTAACCATGGTTTTATCCTCATAATTTAATCCAATATCCTGCACCATGGTCATGGTGTTCAGTTTACCCTTCCTAGGTTGAGCCGATTTTGGCTTCAATTTTGGATGTAACTTCCACCAATGATTCTCATCATGCCCTTTCTTCTCGCAATGAGAACATGCATGCTTCTTCCTTTCGTTACCCTTCGACTGCTTCTCGAAGTTATGTGGATTCCTTTTTCCTTTACCACCATTTCTCTTGGCCTTATTTTGATCCTCATACATTTCTTCCACCATGGAATTCATTGCCATGAATGAAGAAAATAATGTCTCTTCAATCCGAAAGGATTTGGATTAGAAGAATCCATGTCCTTTGTTGAATCCATTTATTGATTTCAAAATGCACGCCTCAAACCAATATCATGAATGTACTCTTCTAATCTTTCACTGCCAATCATTACTATTAGCATCATCAATTAGCCTTTGAGCTTTCGGTGCCACATCATTACTATCAAATATACTTTCCAAAGGGACTAGTCCCTTTGGAATGTGATTGCTTGGCAACTGCACAATACGATGATTAGAAATTTTCTTCAGAAATACATTAACATGTGAGTTTCTTTGAGAATTAGAATCCTGGTCTATATGTAATGCAAAAAATTCATCAATGGATTTCACAAAATTATTGATCTCAAGATCACCCTCGAATACCTTCCAATGCTTGACGTTGTCAGGTATGGAGGGTCTGTATTTTATTTTATTTCTGCATTTTATTTCCTCCTGAATCTACCTTTGTTATCAATGTTTTGGGGATTTTTGTATGTTTCCTTCCCCTCTAATTCCAACCTTTCCATCCTTGCTAAAAGTGATTTTAGCATCTTGGTCACTTCGTCCATTTGAGGGGGGTGGAAACAGATGAACTGGAGGTGGAAGCTTCATATCTTCCCCTTCCTCGGTCTTTATCCACCTTATTCTTGATTCGATCGACTGCCAATATGTTAGACTCTACTTCCAGGGCTGCATCTTGCATATGAGCCAAGGAGGTATCTCTTCTCTCTCTTAAAAGGAGGAAAAATTCTAGGTTAAAAGCACTGGCATATAATTTTGGCAAAGGCCTCAGTGGGATTTATCTCAGCAGGGATGTTATTGTACATTTTGTTGAATCTTTTGGAGAAGTCAGAGACAGACTCTCCCTCTTTCCTCTTTAGGGACCCAAACTCTGTGATATAATACATGAAATCCTTTTAATCTCCCCATTGTGTCAAGAAGACATCGTCTAAGACTTAAATCCCAACAATGGATCCCAGAGCCAGGGTCTGGAATCACTTTCTGGCCTCTCCATCAAGACTGTGGAAAAAAAACCTCATCCATACATCATCGTTTCCAATGACAAAATTATCAACAAAACTATAGAAAGTTGCAAGGTGCTCTTCTGCAGTGATGTCCCCCTCCCCCATGAACTTAGGTGGCTTTTTAAGGTATCCACCAAATGATAGAGCATTGAGGGGCTGAGGTAACACAAGATGGGCATATCTGACAGCTACTATAGTGTTCATTCTATTTCCGGGGGGATTAGTTCCTGCCATGGGAGTGTGAACAGGAGGAGAACTAGGGGGGGATGGGCTTCGGATGGGGGATGCTAGAACCATAGCGTTGAGATAAAAAGTAAATAGTTGAGGATTCGAGGAAAAGTCTACAAAGCTTTGGGGAACAAAGGTTTCCCTTTCAACAAAAACAATAAATCTAACAGGAGGAGGGGCGTTAAAGCCAGGAGTAGGAAAATATTTTAAGGCGCTGGGTCTAAACCATGGTATGAATCTAGGGGAGAGAGGATTGACAAGGATTTCCCTCTCCAATCCCAGACCAGGAGGGGAAAACTCAACAAGAACACTCCCAAAATTTAAAGTTTGGGAAACTCTAGGAGAAGGTATAACAAAAGAATGAGATGTAGAAATTAGAGTTCCTATAGGAGGACATTGAAAATCTTCAGAAATACCTGGTTTAGTAGAAGAGGTACCTCCATGAAGGGCCTTTCCCTTTCTAATAATTTTCTCCGGGTCGTCTTCAAGTATCGTTAAAGGCATCTGTGGAGTAGACCTCGTATGTCTTATTCTAGAAGCCACAACTGGATTAGTGGAGTCTCCAGTGGATTTGCCCTAATGGAGTCACCACAGTAGAGTCACGAGGTGCACAGTTGCAATATTTGATGTACTAAGTTCTGATGCACCTTCAGAACCAGTAATATTTGTCGTTCAATCTGAGGGTAAATCTTCAATTTCGTCCCAGGCAATGGCACCAGAAATGTTAGAACCAAAAGTCACCTATGGATTGTTGCAGAGATAAGCCTGATACCCATCAATGTTTAGGTGGATGTTGGTTTAAATGGGTGGAGGTCATTGGAAAAAACTCATCACTAGAATGAATGCATAGGGAAGTGAGGGCCACATTAACTTCAGTCAGTAGATTACATTTAAAAGTGAGAAGACGGAAGACTTGGTGAGAAAACAAGAACAAGAATGCTATGGGAATTTGACCTTCCAACAACTTGAAAGAAAATAAACTCGGGCTCGATGATGATTTCGAGCTCAGGTTTCAAACACTGAAATGTGCCCAAATGACATAGTTCTGACAACACGATGATCAAACCTCCATCACTGTGAAACTATAACAAATCGACTAGATATTCCAATTTCGAGATATTTAGTGCGAGAGAGAACAAGACAACACAAGAAACTGAGTAAAACTGATCACAATACTGCTATGACCAAACCTCCATCATAACATCATAACAATCCTTAACTGGATCCTCCAATTCCGAGTTTTGTGACACAGGATTTACAGATATGTGAAAGGAAACTGACTTCTATTAACTGAAAGTATCAAATCGATATACATAACTAGACACAACTCTGGTGTTAAAACATATTACAAAATGGGAGATCTACTCAACTAAAGGCCCCTTTGACAAAATATCAAAATGGCTCCTTTATACTTAGAGAAACTCGCCACCCATGACAAAAGGGTGGATGGAACATTACATTCAATGTTTTTTGTGTGTAATATCTTCTTCCAGACTGTGCACATAGCCCCTTGTCTGACACGAGCTCAGATCGGCATGGCTCTTGCAAGGAAAATTGTCCTCATGGGTACCATGGGCCGACTGCTCCAGACCCTTCAAACCTTCCATATATGGACTAAGCTGAGGTTTCACCCACCTTCTTTATTCTCATTAACTACTTTTATTGGGATTAGAATGGATCCTGATGCCCACAAATATTCTAGGTGAAATCACAACCCTTTTCAGACAAATATGACACCTCAAGGATACACAACTATTCTCCTATGGCCACTCAAGTGTTTTGATCTTTTGCACGACACCTTTCGATCACCCTATGCGACCCCAGGATGTGGCCTTTGTGCTTATCCAAGTGGGATTTCGGGACTTCATGTATCGAGAGTTCTCACTCCCTCTGATTCATAATGTTTCGATGCCTAAAACCGTGAAATGATCCATTTGGATCAACGATTGGATCTACCCTTAATCTGACGGCCATGATGGATCCTTGAACACTTTAGTCGCCTGCTACTTGATAGGAGCCTACTTTCTTTATGGCCCTGCTTTTCCATATGACCCCAAGTCATGACCGTGGGCCCAACTCATAGGCATGTCACAATTTCACATCTCGCAAGCTCATGGGGTGCTTCTTGCTAAAAATTTCGAGTCACGAAATCAAGACCCTCTCGGATATGATACCACGTGTCTTGCTAGAACGTGCAACCCATATGATTTGTGACTTTTCAATTTTGGAGTCTCGCATTCTGTTCCATCTATGAAACCCGATTCATGAAATCGCAATCCTGGCAAGCAACTTTAATCAACACACCACTCGTCCCTTAATTTGGTTAGCCCAGATGAAGCCATCGACTCTTCAGGTATTGGGACTTCGAGTTATGGATGCACCTTTATGACGAGAGTCATGAACCCCCGATTCATGATCTTGCTGAATAAATTTGAAAACTGGACCTGCTTCCCTTACTTGATCTAGGTCCATATTAGATCTCTCCAAGGGTTGCGGCCTACAAAATTGATGATTTATATGAATGGTTTGGGCTTGGGAAAACATACAGATTAATGAGAGAGGTCGAAGGATTAAGTGCTCAAGGATAGAAAAGGAAAATAGAAAACGACTCTGCCGGCTACAAAGGAGAAAAACAAGGACATGGCCATTTGAAAAAGATAGATATGGGGCAAGGATATAGACTCAGGTGAATTGACACACGCCTACGGACCTTGAAAACTTTATGTGATAACATTTGGCTCCACAGGGGATGGAACACTCCCTACAAGTTGCCAAGAACGAGTAGTTCTAGTGCCTTAGATGTTGGGTTATGGAGTCTATCAGTCATAAAAGATAAGAATAAAAAAGAAATAACAACATGAACGATATCTACAATGATTGGATGTCGATTCCATCTTTAAACAAAAAACATTTTCAG
Source organism: Picea engelmannii (assembly GCA_009831015.1). Taxonomy (NCBI): domain Eukaryota; kingdom Viridiplantae; phylum Streptophyta; class Pinopsida; order Pinales; family Pinaceae; genus Picea; species Picea engelmannii. Next base: position 319,446 of record ML779207.1, on the reverse strand, counting down.
GAAGTGGCCTTTTAGAGAGCCACCAAAATATTCATTACCCTCCAAGTTCTGCAACCTGTAAGTGTAATTTGGGAATGCCTCAAAAATATTGAAGGGGCCGATCCATAAGGCCTCAAATTTGCTATGCTTTCCTTTGTCATGCTTCGATGCATCCCATTTAAGTACTAGATCTCCCAACAGGAAATCCTCTTTTCTCACTTTCCTGTCAAAAGCTCGCCTGATCCTCTGTTGATTCTCATGTGCTCTATCCAAGAGATTCTCTCTTTCCTTCTCCACTTTGACCATCTGTTGGATTATTCTAATCATATCATCGGGCTCACTTTAGCGATATTGAAATAATTTCACCATGGACAAGGCTAGCTGAGAGGGAAAAACTGCTTCAGTTCCATATACAAGATAGAATGGAGAGACACCAAGAGATATTTTTGTTGTCACTCTATCAACCCATAGAGAAAACTTGAGTTTTGAATCGCATGCTTTCTTGTTATCCTCTAACCATGTCTTGATGATTTTGATGAGGATTTTGTTAGAGAATTCTGCCAGTCCATTTCCTTGGGGGTAGTATGGGGTAGAATGAATTAACTTGATTCCAAATTGCACACATAATTGGATTAATGGTTCTTAGAAAGACGCTACATTATCTGTGACGATTTTGCTCGGAAAACCAAATATTTCTATGATATCCTCCAGGAAATCGATGATTACCTTGTGAGAAGCACTCCTTGTGGGAATAGATTCTATCCACTTGGTAAAGTAATCTGTGGTCGTCAAGATCCATCTGTGCTGACTATTGGATGTAGGATGGATCTCCCCAGTGAAGTCTAGGCCCCACTGTTGAAAGGGCCCTGAAGAAACCACAGGTTTCAATGACAGGGGATTTAGTTGCTTCTTTCTGGAAAATCTTTGACATTTAGTGCATGATCTGACTTTTGTGCAAACATCGGTGAACAGAGTAGGCCAGAAATACCCAGCCCAGAGAATTTTATAGGTTGTGGTTATCGAGGAGTGATGGCCCCCATAGAGGCTGTCATGGAAATCAAATATAATATTTTGTACTTTGTGTGGGTCCAAACATCTCAGAAGTAATCCTAGAGGGTCTTTCTAATACAAAACATGGTCGACAAGGCAATATCTAACTACTTTGATCTTTAAATATCTTGCATTTCTCCTTTGCATGCCATCAGAAGGCTCCAATTCCTGTAGAAAATATATGACGTCCTTGTACCAAGGATATCCTGCTAATGGGGGGTCTGCCTGAGAATTTGCATAAGACAACTCAACTTGCTGATGTTTTGAGCAATTATTGGCGAAATTCACCCCCAAAGATTTGCAATTAGATTCAACCAACATCCTGGATAAACCTTGACCTTTGATCAATTTGGTGGGCTTGATCTCAATATCAAATTTAGGGATTTTGTCAATCCATCGGCTCCTCCTCCCATCCATGTTCATCTGAATGAGGATTTCCTTAACGACAACTGAAGGGACGCATGCAACAAATTTTTATTGTAGGACATAGACTCTGAAAACCTTGAGATATTTAACCAAAGCATAGGCCTGCTTCTCCATGATGTCATATTTCACTTCAACATCTCTCAATGACCGACTGAAAAAGGTAATGGCCTACTCCAAACCTTCAACATTTTTCTACAAGAGAACAACCGCTATAGTGTCAAATGAAGAAAATGAGAAAATGAGGAAATCCTTTGAGTAATCAGGACTGATAAGCATAGGTGCTTTAGTCAAAGAATTATTTATTTGATCAAAGGAATTTTGAGACTCGACAGTCCATTTGACCTCGCTTCCTTTCCTCAACATGGATGTTATCAGATTTACCATCTCAACAAAGTTGGAAACAAACCTCCTCAAAAAATTATTTTTTTCCAGGAAATACTGGGCTTCTTTCGTGGATCTCGGGAGTGACAAGGTTTGGATTGCTTCAAATCTGCTGGGATCAATCCTAACTCCTTCAACCAATACTATATGGCCCAACAATTTTCCTTCCTTCATGGAAAACAGAGACTTCTTGGGATTTAAGGAGACACCAAATTTTTTGCATTTTAGGAAAACCTTCTTTAAATGCTCATTGTGCTCTCTATTTAAACTAGAGAAGATTGTAATGTTATCCAGATAGATGACCACAAACTTGTCCTTTTCTCCAATGAAAGCGATATCCATGGCTCTTTGAAACGTCACCCCCACGTTCATCAATCCAAAGGCAATTTTGGCATACATGAATGTACCCCAAGGAGTGGTGAAGACTATCTTTTCTTTGTTCTCAGGCAGGACTGAGATCCGATTATTTCCTGAAAATCCATTAATCATGGATATCCTTGATGTGCTAGTTACCCTTTGTAATATGTGTTCCATTTTTGGGAATGGGTAATTTTCATTCTTTAAGCTCATGTTCAGGTTTCTGAAATTGACACAAAGTCTGATTTCCCCACTCTTCTTTCTTACCAGGACCAGGTTGGCCACCCACTCAGAATATATCAAAGAGACAATGATTTGGGCATCCAACAACTTCTTGACTTCCCTTTCCATAATAGGCAGGAGAATAGGATTTATATGTCTCAATTTCTTCCTAAATGGTTTGGCCTCTTCCTTCAGTGGAATATTATGCTCAATAATAGCTATGTCATATGTTCTGAGGTCTTCATAGGTCCAGGAAAAAACATCGGCAAATTTCTTTAATAACTCAGTATACTCAACCCTTTGCTCTTTTGACAAGATTCTTGACAACTAAACATACTTAGGGTCTTTCTCTATGACAATATTGTATTCGGCTATGTCAACATCATCAATTGGCCTCTGAGATTTCACTGCCACATCATTACTGTCAAATATACTTTCCAAAGGGACTAGTCCCTTTGGAATGTGATTGCTTGATAACTGCACAATACGATGATTACCAATTTTCTTCAGAAATACATCATCATGTGAGTTTCTTTGAGAATTAAAATCCTAGTTTATGTGTAATGTAGAAAATTCATCAACATCTTCCAGGAACTTCTTGATATCAATATCATCCTTGAATACCTTCCAATGCTTAACGTTGTCAGGTATGGAGGGTCTGTATTTTATTTCTATATCATACTTGATCTTGGGTGACAGAGGGACTCTGAAGTTGCTTGATGAAACGAACAAAGAGTCAGCCACTGTATTCTCCTCTCTTGGGATGAATGAAATGTTGAAAGCCAAGAAAAAATTGTCAATTAAATCCCACACTTCATTCCTATAAGCTCTAAGCCTCGGATGCTTAGCCTGGTAAATATTTCTGACTTGGTTTACCACCAACTCTCCATCCCCAAACACAACTATCTTTTTTATTCCCATGTCCTTTGTGGCCCTCAAACCCAACACAAGAGATTCATACTCCACTACGTTATTGGTAGCTTCAAATTCTATCTTGTAGGACAGATGCATGGCTTCTCCGGTAGGTGAGATAAACATTATTCCATCTCCAACATTTTCCAAATAGGTCCAGTGGAAAGGGAAACTTCAGGAGAAGCGGTGGGATTCTTTCTGAGTTTAAGAGGAGGCTCGAGAGAATTAGTGAGCTGTAATAAGCTGGATCCTAAATCGGTGTCAAGTGCGAATATAGGATGGTTGGTGGGGTTTGTTTCATCATTGATTATATAGGCCAACTGAGCTTCTCTATACAGTCTTCTATGCCCCCCCCCAAACACAGGAATAGTGGCATATGTGAGTTCCATTTGCAGGGTTCACCCAAGTTTCTTTATCCAATATCTTGACAAAAGCATGCCAAACTTGGGGGGAACATCCGCCAGTACAATGTCCATGACCATACTTTTCATAGGAAGTTGAAACAAGGTCACGACTAGGTCTTAGATCACCCCAAGGCATTGCACCCTACTAGATTTAAAAGAATACAAGTCATGGTAGGATTTTGTGATTTCTAGTCCCAACTCTTCCATGACAGTTTTGGGCATGATATTATGGGAAGCCCTCAAATCCATAAGCCAATTATGCATCACCTTTTCATGTATTTTTAATGAGGTATAAAAGGGAGGGGATGAATCATCTCTGTATTCTACCATAGGACCTAGGATGACTGCTTGATTTTCATCTTGAAAATTGATTGAGTCTGAGGGATGAGATGAGGGTGCAGGTTGCAGTATCTTAGAGAGGATCCTTTTGAAATATTCATGTTTGATGAGATTTGAAAGGGGTATAGGGATCCTAATTATATGTATTTCATGCTCAAATTTAAAACATGAAGGTGGTTTCATAATTTCTTTTACCTTTGCGACTGGAGTTTTTACCACTGGAGAAGGGGTTTGAACTTCCTTACCTTTTCCGCCATTTGCTACATCTTTAGTGGGCTTCTCTGATCTAATAGGATGCTCAGGAACATCATGTTCTCTTGCCTTTTTCTTGGATATGAGGTTATATCTATTTTGGTTGTTGTTGGCCTTGTCCCCCTTTCTTAGCTCATTTAGTTGACTGTCCATGAGAGACTCCTCGTATGTTGATTGAGTCAAATGAGGAAAAGAGGAGGTGTCTCCGAGATAGTGGATTTTTGGGTCAAGTTCTTCTTCCCCTTCTCCATCATCAGTCACAAGATTATTTTGGAGAGGGGTCTGGATTTTCTGATCATCTCTATCTTTGTTCCTTTGTTCCCTTTACATAATCTGAGGAGAATTATTATTCGACCTCCTAAAGCTTCCTCTGTTATCAGTGTTTTGGGGATTCATGTATCTTTTCTTCCCCTCTAATTCCAACCTTTCCATCCTTGCCGAAAGTGATTTTAGCAGCTTGGTCACTTCGTCCATTTGAGGGGGTGGTAGTGGATGAATTGGAGGTTGAAGCTTCATATCTTCCCCTTCCTCGGTCTTTATCCGCCTTATTCCTAAGTCGGTCGATTTCCAATATGTTAGACTCTACTTCCAGGGCTGCATCTTGCATATGAGCCAGGGAGGTATCTCTTCTCTCTCTTAACGGGAGGCAAAAGTATGGGTCAAAACCGTTGGCATAGGTAATTTTGGTAGAGGTCTCAGTGGGATTTATCTCAGCAGGTATCTTATTGTACATTTTTTTGAATCTTTTGGAGAAGTCAGAGACAGACTCTCCCTCTTTCCTATTTAGGGACCCAAAATACATGATATAATACATGCAATCCTTTTTATCTCCCCATTATCTCAATAATACTTCGTCTAAGACTTCAATCCCAACAATGGATTTCAGATCCAGGGTCTAGAACTACTTTCTAGCCTCTCCATCAAGACTATGGAAAACAAACCTCATCCATACATCTTTGTTTTCAATGACACAATTATCAACGAAACTATAGAAAGCTGCGAGGTTCTCTTCTGCAGTGATGTATCCCTCCCCTGTGAACTTAGGCATCTATTTAAGGTAGCCACCGGCTGGTAGATCATTGAGGGGCCGAGGTAACACAAGAGGGGCATATCTGGTAACTACTATAGAGTCCATTCTATTTCCGCGGGGATTAGCTCTTGCCATGAGAGTGTGAACATGAGGAGAACCAGGAGGGGATGGAGTTCATATAGGGGATGCTATAACTGTAGTGCTGGGAGAAAAAGGAAATAGCTGAGGGTTCGAGGAAAAGTATACAAATATTTGGGGAACAGAGGTTTCTCTTTCAACAAAAACAATAACTCTAATAGGAGGAGGTGTGGTAAATCCCGGGGTAGGAAAATATTTTGAGGCACTGGGTCTAAACCACTGTATGACTCCAGGGTAGAGAGGAGTGACAAGGATTTCCTTCTCCAATCCCAGTCCAGGAGGGGAAAACTCAACAGGAACACTCCCAAAATTTAAAGTTCGGGAAACTCCAACAGAAGGTATAACAAAAGAATAAGATGCAGAAATTTGATTTCGTATAGGAGGACATTGAAAATCATTAGAAATCCCTGGTTTAGTATCAGAGGTACCTCCATGAAGGGACTTTCCCTTTTTGATAATTTTCTCTGGATCGAATTCAGGTATCGTTAAATGCAACTGTGGAGTAGACCTCGTATGTCTACTTTTGGAAGCCACAACTGGAATAGTGGAGTCACCAGTGGATTTTCCTCAATGGAGTCACCACAGTAGAGTCACCAGGTGCACAGTTGCAATCTTTGATGTACTAAGTTATGATGCACCTTCATAACTAGTAAGATGTTTCATTCAATCTGAGGGAAAATATTCAATTTTGTCCCCAACAATGGTGCCAGAAATGTTAGAACCAGAAGTCACCTCTGGATTGCTACAGAGTTAATCCTAATACCCATCATTGTTTAGGTGGATGTTGGTTTAAATGGTTGGAGGTAAATGGACAAAACTCAACACTAGAATGATGTTACAATGCATAACCAGATAAGGAATGCACATGGAAGTGAGGGCCAAATTAATTTCAGTCAGTGGATTAAGTTTAAAAGTGAGAAGAGGGAAGACTTGGTGAGAAAATGAGAACAAGACTGCTATGGGCATCTGACTTCCAGAAGATTGAAAGAAGATAAACTCAAGCTCAATGATGATTTCAAGCTCAAGTTTCAGAAATTGAAATGTGCCCAAATGACACAGTTCTGACAGAACGATGATCAAACCTCCATCACCATGAAAATATAACAACTCAACTAGAGCTTCCAATTCTGAGCTATTCAGTGCGAGAGAGAACACAACAACACGAGAAACTGAGTAAAACTGATCACAATACTGCTATGATGAAACCTCCATCATAACATCATAACAATCCTCGACTGGATCCTCCAATTCAGAGTGTTTTGACAAATGATTTACAGAGATGTGAAAGGAAACTGACTTCTGTTAACTGAAATTCTCAAATCGATATACATAACCAGACACAACTCTAGTGCTAAAACATATTACAAAATGGGAGCTTGTTGGCAACAATTATATAATTGTTATTTTTTTAAGCTGCCTACACAGGGTCTATAAAATTTTATTTTCTCATCATGAGCATTTCACTAAATGACAGTTGTAAATCATTGATTTTTACCTATCGTCTTTTCGAATTTTGTTTTCATGACTGCAAGCATGAAAACTTACAACTGGAATTGCCATTATATTTTTGAAAATTTCATTAAAGGGAGACTGCTCATATGGTTTATTACAAAATTGTGATTTCTTGCTATGAGCATGTTGCTCTCCTTGTTTGTGATCCTTTTGATTCTAAGCATGCCTAAGAGATTAGTGGTTGCATGAATGAAAGACCTCCACCATTTGATATTCGATTTTTTTATATTGATTTTGGTTTGATTTTCGATCGTATTTCTTTCATGAAGCTTTTGACTATTCGATTTTTGTAAACTCACCTATCTTTGCAATCAAACTTTGATGCATGCACTATGTTTTCAAGTACTCTGGTCCTAGCATGTACCTAATTCCAAGGTGGCATACGATGTACAACATGCCATTACTCCTTAGCATGGTGTTGGGCTTCACGAATTTGCTCACACGTGTTGTGATTAACACTTTTCCCATCGTTTGAATCATTACAGCAAGTATTGTTAAAGCTTGAGGCTATGGATTTGTTTCATTTTTGCAAACCCTACTTGTCTATTGTGCGTTAATTACCCATCCGTTCAGTATGGCTCCAGTGGTAAGGGTTGAACTGAACGACATCCAAACCCTGATCTCATATAATAATGCTAGGGAAGATTTGGAAAGGAATGGTTTGTTGGCATAATGAGTTAACATGCTCTCTATATTTATTTTTATTTTTATGGTATCCACTGAGACTTACCTCTTCTACCTATGTCATCTAAACCCCCAATTGTTTTGAGTCACTCTTGTTACAGTTTGGTCAACCCCATAATTGCCTGCTAGAGACACATTTTTGTGGGAGCTATTATGAGCAAACGGTTTTGAATTAGATCAAACCCTTGAAAACTCAGAATTGAAATGAGCCCTTTTACCTTCATCATGGGCAGTTTCCCCAGAAATTGGATCGTTCCATAGATACAACTCATCCTTTAGAGGTCAAAATATCATATTTTCTTTATGGCTGAGGTGAGCGTTTATGTCTACTTACAAGTGTTGAAACGTTTGTTACCTACTCAGGCATGTCTTGTGATCACCTACAACAACCCTGAACCTGTCCCAAAAGCTACTAAACAACCTCATGGGAAATCTACGTATCCTACATGACTTTGTTTAAAAACTTGAGACTTGAGTCAATTATCCAAGGGAAAGAGAAGCGTTTGAAAACTACAGGACATGTGATTTTTAAGAATGTAGAAGCATTTACAGCCATCATTAACTCCAAATTTTTATGATGTAATTTGATTGTATTGTCAAAGGTAAGATCTTTTGAATGAATAGCATATCAGTTTTTCATTCCTTAGTTAGATTATTTGGTTGTTAAACAAAGCTTATTTTTTTAGTTCATTTTGATTATTAAATAGAATCAGATTTTGTTTGTTATTATAACTAGCTACAAAAGCACAAGATTCTGTAGCCAGTTAAGCAAATTCGAATTGTTTGATTTGATGAAAGAAAACATATCTGAGATCTCCTTATTTTCTTGTGTTTTCAGGATAATTAAGGAGCCCGTGATTTCAAAGACGATATGAGACACTTTTTGAGATCTCCCAACCTAATCAATTTTGTATTTTGAATAGTTAGAAATAGGCTGTTGTTAGTTTTTTGATATTTGGTGAATCAAGGTGGTTGCATCCCCCATATTTTTTGAAACAAATTTGATCTCAGGAACATAAAATGTTATGTTTTCTGAGACCTATATAAACTTATCATTTTTTAAACAATGTATCATCTCATCCTGGGGCAAGAGTATGGGTGTTTTTATTGCAGACTTGAATGAAACTGAATACACATTACAACTTTAGCTTCTCTGTATGACGTTTTGATTCAGGTTATGTCTATGTTGATTAGATAATAGATGGTGATTGATTTCATTGTCGTGATTTATTATCATTTGACACAATTCATTTTATATGATGCCCATATCTTATGTTTCAGATACAATATATACGCAGTGATCATCTATTCAAATTAAATTAGGAGATTTACCTCTAATTTTTGTTGAACGCTTACATGCAAGTTTTTATAAGATGAATTATCTCATTGTAACTACTTGAAAATCACAAGATTACTGTAACTGTGTCCCTTTTATGTTCTTTTATTATAAGTCAATCTCCAGCATTGTTGTTTCGCATTTATTCGAAGCAATTTCAAAGATCTGTTGCAGGTTTACTTCTTAGATGAAGGTGGCTGGAAATTCAATACTGAACAGACATTGGATGCAAATAATAGGTTATCCTATTATTTGATTTCGTTAGATTTCTAAAGATAGAATTTTTCTATTTATAAAACATTTTCTACTATCTATTATTTTTTGTTCAATTAGGCAGTTTAATGTTTGATTTCATGAGTGTATATATCGAAAAAAAAAAAAAAAACTAAAAAAAAAACAGTATTTTAGCTTTCTTTATTACTTTCAATGGAAGAATCATTAAACATTTGATTTTCTATGAGTTTAGATTAAAACTCATTATTTGTATATATTGTACATATGATAACTAGAACTATTTTACAAGTATTAGTTAGTTAAACTATAGATATATATTAGATGTATATATATTTTTCAGCGATTGTTATTTATTAAGTTATTGTATTTCCTTTAGTTATATTTTCTCTTTCTTTAGGACTTAGATTGGCCAACGGAGCCGCTAAACCCATCAGAGTGAATTAATCCAAATGGCTTGGGTTAATTAGACAACCCCGGACCAGATTCACTCCTCCAATTGACGAGCGGTCAATTTCACCCGTCAACAAATGGCGCTAGAAGGAGGGCCTGAAAACTATTAATGGCACAAGGAGGTCGTAAGACTCCTCCCCCACCTACCTGCTCACCTACAGTAATTAGAAGTCGTTCAAACGAAAACATTGTCCCTCAATCAACAACCACATCAAATGATGATCTACGGATCTTTCTTGAACCAGTAACTCCAAACCCCCTAGGTGGCGACATACAAGAGATTGTTCGTCAATCCCTCATAAGAACGCACAATGCCTTAGCCCGTATCAGACAACCAAGTCGACCTTTGAACCAACCATTATACTTCTTTCATATCAGGGAACAACTCACAGGTACTTATCTTACCTTAAACCCTACAGATCATATCCTCACTCCTGCAGCAGGAGGATCTGGTATTCCACCATCACCACCCGCTTCATCTCCTTCTTCTTCTGGAGAAGAATCCTCAGACGAAGGCAATTCCTCATCTTAGCCTTCGACACCACCCACACCTATGGCCAATCCGAACAATCCCACCAGACCCTGGCTTGACCAAGATGCAGTGGCCATACCTGGGCCCCAACATCCTTTACCTAAACACCCAGAGAAATGGCTCCCTAAATTTGACCCAGACTCCAAGCAAATCACTGAAGATCACATCAAAAAGTTTATGCTAGCCATTAGGCTCCATAGTGTTGAACACGAAGACGTAGTGTGCATATTGTTTCCCTACACCTTTGAAGGCAATGCCTCTACTTGGTACTTTGCCCAACAACCCCACACCATCGTTTCATGGGATAAATTTGAGTTCTATTTCCTCGAGAAGTTCGGAGACGACAAGTCTCCTGAAGTTTTAGTCATGGAGATTTCTAGTTTAAAAATGAACCCCAAAGAAAAGATAAAAGACTTTAATCAAAGGTTCCTGACACTAAAGAACCAAATCCCCACGGATTCGATGCTTGTCGAGAATCTTATTGTCGCATACTATACGAAATCCTTACATCAAAACATGGCCATTTGGGTAAAGAGATCTAAGAAATCCACATTGATAGAAGCCTTCAAAGAGGCTAGTTAGATCGAGAAATATATTCTCCGCTTAAAAGAAAATACCAGTAGCGAGATAGAGACTAGTTCATCCTCCAAGAAGAAAATCGAAATCCTTCCTAGACCTCACCAAAACAAAGCTCAACCAAAAAATTCGGATCTAGAAAACTTACAGAAAGTCATTCAGAAGTTATCCAATCAAGTTATAGATTTGAAAAGGTTGACTGAAGAAGCTTCTTTGAGCAAAGGACCTTACAAACCCCCTTTTAGGAAGCCTTTTCCTACAAACCAACCTAACTCAAATTCTGAAGGTCTAAATCTAGAAAGCTTACAATTTGCTATTCAAATGATCCTAGAAGCACACGGTAACTTGATTCCTCCCGAGACTCCTGAAGAAGCAACTGAACAAGAGACAGTAGAAGAAGATGAACCCTCTTCGAACATTTTCAGACATTTTTCAGATAACATTTTTCAAGCTAATTTCGAAACAGTACATCCTTACAATACTAGGAGCAAGACAACAAATAATCCTTCTTCTAAAATTGTGACTACTTTGCCAAAAAAACAGTTTAAATCAATTGAAGCTAAACAGAATTCAGCAAACCCAAGTTTAGATTATGATTTGATTGAAGATCTAAAAAATCATAGGGCTAACATTTCTGTTTACAAATTATTAAAATTCCCTTTTCTTTTGCAAAAGATGCTGCAAAATATTGCGGAGAACAACAAAAATAGCAATCCAAACAACAACAAAGGTGTTCAAAAGAACCCCAAAATTCCTTAGAAGGCCTCTGCCAAAACTACATCTGAGCCTCATGATAAAAGAGACCTTCTTGTAAATTGTGTAACAAATGTAGATAAACCAGTTCCAGAGGCTGCGATTAAAAAACAACAAACTTCTACTGTTAATACTCGCATAAATGTCCCTCCATTTTTGTTGACTTTTGAAATTTTCAATAGGAATGTACATAACTATATGGTAGATTTAGGTGCGTCATCTAACATAATGCCTTGGTCTGTCTGTCAAAAGATTAATGTCGAAGTTCAACCGTCCAGCTTGAAAATTATCCAGCTTGATCGAACTAGTGTTAAAGTGATAGGAGAATTAAAAAATGTGCTTATAAGATTCTCATCTAATCCTAAAGTCCATCAATTGATTGATATCATTGTTGTAGATATCCCATAAGTGTATGGTTTATTTTTAAGTAGAGATTGGTTAGAACAATTACATGGCTATTTTCCAATGGATTGGTCTCACTTGTGGCTACCTGAGAACAAAAAGCCTAACAGAATAAAGGTAAACCATGAACGTTATCTGAAGTTCACAGTAACTGATTTAAATGATCCCAATGAATCATTCACTCCTTCTGCCAATTCGCCTGAAATACAGGGGATGGACACCTTTTTTGGCAATTTTATGGTTGAAACTTCTACCATCACTGACCCGGAACAACAATCTGAAAATATGACATGCACACAGTCAACAACCTCCTCTCGGTGGTTACATGCACCTGACGAAAATCAAATATGGTCTCTTTACTTTGATGGGTCAAAATCTAAGGAAGGAGCTAGTGCAGGGTGCGTGCTCATCGATCCAGTAGGTAACACGACTTTGATTGCTTGTTGATTAGAATTTGAATGTACAAACAACACGGTCGAATATGAGGCACTCCTACAAGGTCTCAGAAAAGCACTAGATTTGAACATTCAAAATTTGAATGTCTTTGGTGAGTCAGAAATCGTGGTTAAACAAGTAAAAAATTCTATCCATTGTTTATCTCTGCACCTTAAAAGCTATCAGACTGAGGTATGGAATTTGATGAACAAGTTTTCTGGATTTAACATAAATTCTATTCCTATATTGAATAATTCTGAAGCTGATTTGTTAGCTAACGTTGCTTCAAAACTTTTTCTTTCAGAAGGCCTATCTCCGAATGCATTTTTCATCGAATTGTTGTTCAGTCCGTCTGTTCCAGACAACATCACGAATTGGAGAGTCTTCGATGATGTCAACAGATCATAAGTTTTCTGCATATGGAAGAAACTTTCCATGACGCGGTGATCGACAAAGGTACCCATGACGAAAATCTTCGTGACTTTACGGTAATACCAGATCCGAGATCCCCGGAATCCGCATCAGACATGGTGAAATCTATCCCAAAATTTGTGGTTAGGTTAGAAAATATTTATGATCTTCACGATAAGTTCAGAAAATCAGTGAATTGTAAAACAAATAGTTCCTCTTTGACACATGAAAAAGTAAATTTGGGAACTAAAGATAACCCACAGTGCATCAATTTAGGGTTGGGGTGTTTTGAGAAAGAAAAGGTAGCATTTATTAAGTTGTTTAAGGAATTCAAAGATGTTTTTTCTTGGACGTATGACGACCTAAAAACCTTTGATCTTAACATCATACAACACATTATTCCCATGAAACCTCAGACCCAACCTTTTCAACAAAAGTTAAGGAAGATGCACCCAAAACTCAAACCAACGGTCAAGAAGGAATTAAACAAACTCCTGAATGATAAAATAATCTTCTCAATAAGGCACACACAATGGGTCTCTAATCTTGTCCCCGTCAGAAAGAAGAGTGGTGAAATCGGACTATGTGTCAATTTTCGAAATCTTAACCGAGCGTCTGATAAAGAAAACTACCCTGTCCCTCCCATGGAACAGATCCTTCAATATGTATCTGGTTTTGAAATATTATCCTTGTTGGATGGTGTTTCCGGGTATAACCTGTTGGATTACTGAGAGGGGGGGTGAATCAGTAATAACGTAATTATAATCCTTTTTCTTCAAATGTTAAATCAATGTAGAATTATTATCCAAAAGTGAGTAGTAATAAATAAACAATCACACACATGAACAGTACACCAGT